>JBBMJY010000005.1:16950751-16962659 GCA_037833715.1 Toxotes lorentzi
TATATATAAGCAGACTCCATTCAATATATATATATAAAACTATAAATACAGTGTGAGTGAAGAGGACTCCAGAGCCTTCAATGCATTCTTCATCTTATTATAACTCATAAGCGGGTTTGTGCTTTTATGGAGAACAATGTGTGTCTAGGGCATAAAAAAAACCTTAAAAGTTTAAGTGTTATTAATACAGAGTGTGAGTGTTGATTCAGCAATCACACTAATTGCCTTAATTTGTGAAATTGAACGAGTTTCTCCCACAGTAGCCTCAAAACAGCTGCACTGTGAAGTCAAGCTGTGAAAAGCTGAGCTGCTCCATCATGAACAAAAAAAAAAAAAAAAGACAGCAAATGCGTAACAGAATTCAGGGCCAACTCTTCAGGGATAACAACCACAGCTTAGATAATCTCATTTCAGCGCACAATTTTAAAAAACAAACATCCTATTGAAACACAATTTATCAGTCATTATTTTCATTTATTTTATATCCCGATGGTATCACGTCATGTGTTTATGCAATTATGTTGATTCTCTCAGCAAAACACTGATGTGAAAGCAGAGAATTGTTTTCTTTGGCATTAAAGAGGAAGAAGAAATAAGAACCTCAGGAACCTGCTGGCATTCACACATTTTTATTACATCTATTCAATGGAAGAATGAACAAACTTATTACTGACAACCACACAGAGAAGTGCACGCAAATGAACATCCCCTCACCATTTAATACTGACTAATGACCATGTTCCTGATTTCATCCTTTAAATCAAATGAAACGATAGAAATGAGATGAGAATCCACGAGGAGAAACAGAATCCTCCGAAGAGCGGAAGCAGGAGAAATAAGTTAAACGTTGTTGCCATGAAGTATAGAAGCTGAATATTTTTCAGAAACAATTACACTGTCTATGTACCTCACAAACGGCATGCATTGCTCTCCAAATGAGGGACATATTTTATTTATAATAATCTTGTTTTGCATTTGTCCAGTGCAATCAAGATTAATTCATTTACTCTTTCATGTGAAATAGATTTGGGATGCATTTCTCTTCACTCAGTATGCAAGCTACTACCCATCCAGATGACCCCCTCACTTCCCAAAATTTGCATAGTTTGTGAGATGCATTATTTATAATTTATTAACCTCTGTGTCGTTTTCACACATTTCAGCGAAAGAGCTCCAATTGTATTTCACAGTATTGTGCGAGTATAACTGAATTACTGAATAATGCAAAGTTTTCATTATTCAGGTCTCCCACACAAGACAGTACCAAGTACTAAGCCAGTGACCTGAACTTTCTCTGATAGAGAAAAATAATCAATGAAAATGAAAATGTGAGTTTTCTGAAGGTGCTGCTTTAATGGTTTTAATATAACTACTCAACAATTAAGACCTTAGATCTCAGCTGGCTGGAGAAGCAGTTGAAATACAGGTGAGCAACAGGCTTTGTAATTATGCTTAAACATTAAACAATGAATACAGTTTTTAAAGAGCTAGTACTAAGTCATCACATCAGTCTTCTGTACATGTTGGTTTATGTTCGTGTCCACTAGGTGACAGTGTCCCCTGCAGAACAAATGTACATCACCGTCATCTTTTGTGTCAAATGTTATACATACAAGGTGGCTGACATATTTGAATAGAGGAAATATTGTGGTTTTCCTTCTTATCGGTCTGCTCTCACATGGAGAGGACACGGATCATGAGGACACTGACCAGGCAAATGTCCCATTATGTACCAAGGCACATGGAGCAAATCATAGCCTATTAGAAAAGCGCCGCCACACTCAGCTCCTGACGAATCTGAAATGATGCAACATTTCAGATCAGAGATTTGTTGGTAAAAATGATAATGTGAGGGCAGCACAAGTGCTTGCGTGTTTCCTGAAGCCATGAAACATTCAGAATTCACACATCTACAAGTTCAGCAAGTGCAACTAATAATTTCAAGCCTGCACTAAACAGACAGAGGCTTCAGAAAGTATTCAGACCCATTCAACTGTAAATGGATAAAAATGCCATTTTCCCCTTGTCCAGAATTTTTTGAAAATGTTTTAAAAATCAAATTGTAATCTCTCATTTACAAAAGCATTCACACACTTGATTCAGTACTTCATGGAAGCCCCTTTGGCAGCAATTATAGCTTCTCCATCTTCTTCTTCTTGTTCTTCGTCTTCTTCTTGTTCTTCTTCTTCTTTTATAGTATCTTTGGTAAGTCTCTACAAGTTGGCTTTGGACAATTTATCCCATTCGTCTAGGCAGATCCTCTCAAGCTTGGTCAGATTGGATGGGAGGCATCTGTGAGCTGTCATCTTCAGATATCTTCACATGTTCTGTGGGGTTTGTCTGGGTCTGAGCTTTGACTGGGCCACTCAAGGACAGTCAGAGGCTTGTCCCGAAGCCTCTCCAGCATTTTCTTGGATGTATTCTTTGGTCATTGTCATGCTGAAGGGTGACTCATTGCCCTAGATTCATATGCAGTCTGGAGCAGGTTTTCTGCAAGGACCTCTCTGTATGTGGTTGCATTCACCCTTCCCTAAATTCTGACCAGTCTCTGCTGTTGTGATGTTGCCACCACCGTGCTTCACCCAAGAGGTGGTATTAGCCAGGTGATGAGCAGTGTCCAGTGTTGCTCAAAAACAAGAGTTTGGAGTTATTCTTACAGAGTTCAATTCTTGTCTCATCAGACCAGAAAATCTTTTTCCTCATGTTCTCTGAGTCCTTTAAATGTCAATGACAAACTATCTACTACTACTGTAAATTGTGGGACTTTATGTACACAGGTGTGTCCCTGTAGACTTCAATCAAGTTCTAGACACATCTTAAGAAAGTATAAGTAAACTAAACAGGAGGACCATAGCAAAGGGGCTGAATACTTTTGTAAATGAGACTTTTTGATTTTTGAAAGTGGCAATTTAAATTTAATTTAATCATTTAATTTAATTCAAAATTAAATTCACAACACAATAAAGTCTGTAGCTGTAGCTTTCCGAAGCCACTGTAGGTGTGTTTCAAAACCAGAGATGTTGTCATGCCCACCTCACACCTATCCAACATTTTCCTCTGAGAATCTCTGAATGGCTCTATTGTATGTAACATACATGTGATTCTTTAGAATTTACACTGTTTACACAACAATAACATAAACTTGTAAATTTTACCAACAAATCTAGAAATAACAAAGATAATTACAATTGTACAATTGATGGTAAACTTAAGTCTTACAAAAACTTCCATTAAAGGCACTTAACACCTACTTTTCATTAAAAATATGTCACCATGTACATTACAAATGTATGTCATTGACTTTAATGATAAGGCACCCCTGTGTAGGCTGTATAATATGCTTCACATATAATATGTATACATGGATATGTATAATAATTACTTCACTATAGCTCTACTCTTAATCAACACCTCACTGCAGGTCTCCTTTAAGGACACTAAAAAAAAAAAAAAAAAAAACCCGAAAGTTTTTTCACCACTGATTGCTCACATTGTAAAGAGACATGCAGTTAAAGGAATAAAAATCATATTCACTCTTAGATACCTTGAACAGTTAATACTGACATTTACACTGTGCTGATAGCTCACTCTGAAGCTAACAGGTCATGGTTAATCAGGACAGGGAAGAAGCTGCCTTTGAGGGCACTGTGGTCATGTCCATGCCAGTGCTCTGAGCTAAATGCTAATGTCATCGTGCTAACACGTTCACAGTGAAAGTGTTCATATGGCGAAGATGGCCGGTATACTTTTTACTGTTTTCACCATCTTAGTTTAGAACGTTAGCATGCAATCATGTGCTAATTAGCACTAAAAACAAATTAAAGGTATAGAATTGTCATATCAGTTTAACATCCATTTATATTTTACAACTTTTAGGTCAAGAAACAAATGAATAAACAAGGGTTTCAGTAAATCTCCACGAGAAATTCCTTTCTGGAAGTGTGAGATTGCTTTGAAACAAAAATTTCATGTTGATAGATACAATTTAGAGAAGATACAATTGAACAAATTGATGAATGAATAAACTTGTAATGGGATCACACCAGCTGAGATGCCCTTCAACATTCTGACCCATGAGTACTCCGTAGTCATTACTATATTATTACAAGAGATGTGATGCCTTTGTGTCGACAAAATCTGTCCCCAGACAGACAGACAGACAGACACAGAGACACCTGCCAAAGTACACAGTAGGTGTTTCCAGGTCCACATTTTGCCATGATAACACAGACTCACAAGGTAGAAACAAAACCAGCCATGCTGTCACAGCTTGTGAATATGATGACTGATTTTAGACGCTTTTATTCATGTGGTCAAGGTTTTCTAATTGGGGGTTGTTGGTGTGTTGGGGGTGACTCATAACCTCAGTATGGTTTTGGGTAGTGTGGGTAATCTGTAAATGTAACATTATTGTAAAATACACTCACTGAGCACTTTCTCAGGAACACCTGTGCACCTGCTTCTTCATAAAATTATCTACCAATCATGTGGCAGCAGGGTAGTAAACAAAACCATGCAGATACAGGTCAGGAGATCTGGTTAATGTTCACATAAAACATCAGGATGAGGAAAAATCTGATCTCAGTGACTGTGGCATGATTGTTGATTGGTGCCAGACAGGCTGGTTCAGGCCATGTTCTTCTTCTTCTGCAGTATTTCTGTAACTACTGAAGACTGGAGCCAGAAACAAAAAAAGCATTCAATGGGGAGCTATTCTGCGGATGGAAACACCTTGTTGATGACAGAGGTCAGAGGAGGATGGCAGGACTTTTTGCAGCTGACAAAAAGGCCATGGTCACTCAGAAAACATCTCTTTATAACTGTGGGTGAGCAGAAAAGCATCAATCATGACTGATCAATCATGGCACATTCTAGAATCTCAAAGGAAGGTTTCCAACATTGTGTGGACTCCATGCAACAAAGAACTGTGGCTGTTTTGAGAACAAAGGGAGGAGCTACCCAGTATTAGTGTGCTGTTCCTAATACAAGTGCTCAGCGAGTGTATGTTCTTTGGTGCTTATTTTAGGCCTGATTTTTGTGTCCCTGGGTCTTGTCCAGCTGTGTTTTACAGCTGCAATCAGACAAGCAAGACGCAAGCAGCTCTGTCGTGCAGGTAGTTTATGAGATTCAGAATCAGTCTGAAGTGATGAAAAATAGAACTGATTTTCCTCATACCTGCCATTAGTATAATGGAAACAACCTGCACTGCCTTATAGTGGAAATTGATACTGAAGTGATATATACAACATAGTCAGTGGTGTGTTTTGTTGTGAAGCTTATAACAATACTTGAACGTTTGTTGCCTGTCATTTTGTACTGAAAAAAAAAAAAAGCTTCCAACATAGCCTACACGTTTTATATTTCTGAGTGGCTTGTCTTCATAAATGACAATGATGAATTTTGTACAAAATCCCCCTCTCTATGTCAGCACAGCTTTTTTTGTGTCAGTGTGTGGGACCATTAACATACAAAGCTTCAGGTGGCCACAATGGTTGCCAGTGGAAAAAAAAAGGGTGTACACATACTCTATGATAATACTAAAGCCTTTATGTATAGCATGTTTGTTGACATGACATTGTCTCTTGTCTTCTTGTCTGTTCACTCCCTATCCCACATTTGAGTTGGGATTACAGATTCTGAAACAAGTGGCAGTGTTGCTTTTCTCTCATCTCGACAGTCTGTCGTGGTCTGTGTCAGGGATACGAAGACAAACTGTTGCTTTGTCATTGGGAGTGACATTTGTCTAGCTTCAGTGACAAACAGAAAACTGGACAGACTGCAAGAGTTCATGGGAAAATGTCTAAGGAAATCATGACAAATTGTTCTTCTGGTGTGAGGTGAAGGAAAAAGAATCACTGAAAGGCTGATGAGGTTCATTTGGTGGCTGTCCCACTGCACATATGGGCTTGGTATCATCTGCCTTTAAACATTCGGATTTTGTGCTTGTCTGCCAGCAGCAGGGTGACATTATATTCGTAATCTCCATCATGGACACCCGTGTGTCGGAAAGCTCCGGCCAAATGGTTCTCCTCCCAGTAGTGGTGCCAGTTCCCATACTGGTCAGCCCCAAATCCAAACACACTGACCTGGAGGAGACAAGAAACAAAACCACTGTGTCACAACCACAGCAGAACATCATGCACACAAGCTTTATGCATTTATTCATCAGTGGATTTTGCTCAATTTTCACTGCAGTTCAGGTCCACATAGTTTTGATTTATTCTTCAAAACACATTTTAACATTATTTTGAAAACGTAACAACAATAAAATATCAAGGAAGTCGTCCTTGTATAGTTATCCCACTTTACTGAGGAATTTGAGTAGCTGTTTGTTTGTCAGGGTCATGTGCTGTATAGTTCACCTTACCTCATCACATATGTGGATAGCAAACAGTAAGCTGAGGAAGCCGGTTGAAGGATACCGTCCGTGACCCTCGAGCCAAGACTCGTAGACGTACTTGAAAAATGTGGGACTGTAAATTAACACCTGCAAAAGAAATGTATGAATTTCAGCTTTTTGTAATTTAATGAGAAAGCAGAAAAAAGATTCAGGTTTGTCTGAATTGCACTATTTTACTCTAACATAAATAACCAGGCAATGAAAAAGAAATATCAGATAGAATGAATGTTGCATATGAGCTTTACAGCTTCATGGGGGGGGGCTTTCCGCTCCCTCAACATCGACAGCTGAAGTGCCCTTGAGCAAGGCATCTAATCCCCAAACTGCTCCCTGGGCACTGCAGCACTGCTGCTCACTGCTCTCAGTGCGTGTGCCCACTCCTTCTAGTGTGTGTGTGTGTGTGTGTGTGTGTGTGTGTGTGTGTGTGTGTGTGTGTATTCACTACTTCAATTAAAAATTAAATGCAGAAGTCAAATTTCCTGTGTGTGTAAAACACACTTGGGCAGTCTTCTTCTTCCTTTTCTTCTTTTATACCCAATAATCAGTCAAAAATATAGTTATAATTAAAAAACACAGTCTACTATGCTAGCACGTAGATTGAAGAGTGCCACTCTTGTTTTACCAGTCTATCACAGGGTGGACACATGGGGACAAACAAATATTCACACACACACATTCACACCTACAGGTAATTTCCCTCTGAAATGTAGTGGACTATAAAGTTGCACAAAATGAAAATCCTCAAAGTACCTCAAAACTGTGAATAAGCATGTGACACTGCTACAGATCACTGCTATAAAACTGGAACACCATCAGTATAATGAACATGAGATGTTTGATAATCACGTCAACTTAAGACCTAAGTGTAAACTTCAGGTGTCCACATACATTTGACCATGTAGTATATGTTTTCATCCAAACTTTGGATTTTTTCTTTTTAAATACACCGTAAGCAAACAAAAGTTTACTTTAAAATATATATTTTTAAAAAAATATAAGTACATATAATGTTTTTAAACTTACCTTATCTTTGTTTGCCTTTATCCTGGACATGACAGGTATATATGTGCTGTAACACAAAAAAATATAAATAAAAGGACTTAAAGTCTGGGCTTTCACTGCCTTAAAAATAGTTGGAAATGTTGTTCTTCTGAACACAGTTCTGCTTGTTTGTCTACAAATCACTAGAACCACATTTTACAGTACTGATGACATGTGTAGCGCCCAGCACATTACAACTGTCTGAGTAGAGCTGATTAAATATTATGGGCAGATTTCAAGGTCATGTCAAGTTAAAATGCTGTCAAACCAACATGCTCACTGTCATACTCTTTGTATTTTGTATCTTTCATTACATGAGAACCTGCAGTCCGGGTTGGTAAAGTTCAAAGACATACGGGAGAGGCTATTTGAATAAAGGTGTGAGCAGCTCCTGTGAGGTGGCCTTTCAGTTTGCATATGGAAACAGACTCAGCATAGACAGCAACAGGAACGAGATATAGAGGCAGCCCTACATGCAAAACTTGCTTGTGAAAACAAAGCATATGACGCTGATAAGAATTTAAACATGCAAATTCTACATAGAGCCTGTGGAAATTTCATTGACAGAAGTGAAGGGATGGGATACTAATGACTGAGATGAAAAATTACGATTGCTCAGGAAGATACAATCCAGACAAATGTTTCCAATTAAAGTGAGGTTTATCAAGGCTATTGCCTCTGCAGCAATAATTAGAACTCAAAGATTATACAGACTGCTCTAATGCTGTTTAAAACTGTGTGCTGTACAGTATAACAGCCCGCCCAGTCCCTCTCTGATTTGTGGAGAAGGAAATGAAAATGACCTGTCTTGCGTCTGTTACAATACAGTACATTATACACACTAATGTTAAAAAATACATCCTTTAACACAAACGTGCTTAAATTCCAGGAGTGTTGCTATTTAACTGTATTGAATACAGTTACTCCCTTTGCACAGGTCTGTTCTCTCACAGATCCCCATTTTAATTAATAAGACTAAAAAATGGAACAGAAATCATTTGCAACACTCAGTGAAGATCAAATGGCTGCAGGGGTAAAGCTGACAGGACTATCACTAAAGCGAAATGTAATGATGCAGAACGATTGCTTTGGCAGAGTCGGAGGACAACTGCACATTTATAGGAAACATTTGTTTGGATTTACTCGTCCTTCTACCATCTAACATGCTGGCGTGTTTGAGTTATTGGCAGCAGCATTCATTGGCAGAGGCTTCTTTTTTTTTTTTTCCTGGATGTCCACTAATCAAGCTAATGATTACGGGTCATTGAGAATGAATAAGCTGAAGGTGAAATTTACTGGAAGATTAAAACTGAGTGATTATCCTTGTTATGGCAGTCTGACAAATAGGAATACTGAGTGAGTGTGATTGTTGTGGTAATCTGGTATTTGAAGAGTGGAAATGAATCCGGGAGGGCGACACATGCTCGATGCATCGTAATGCCTTCACCACTTTTAAATTTCTAGTACGGTAAAATTTTTTGAATTCTGTTTTCATCGACAAATGGGATGGTAAATGAAGCATTTCCGCTCCACACATTTCCAAATGAGAATAAAAGCACATTTATTTTTTTCTGTTTTTTTTCCCCCAATGATCATATTCTGGGAAAAAAATATAGAAATCAACATAATAGAGCCTCTGTAGAATTTATTTGTATTACTGTGCAACAAGTTATAAACACAACACTGACAAATCATCACTTTATTGTGTTGAAATGGCTAAAATGTTCCTAAACATTAACATTAGAGCAACATTAGGATTAATTTATAACCATGTTTCCAAGTCCAGTATCATTTGTCTCATTCCCTACTAAAGGCTGAAGCAAATATCAGCCTAAATGTTTCGCTGTCTTCACCAGCTAGATGTTAAATTTGGAGGCTGGCTTACAGTGGGGTTATTAGAAGTTGTAAACAGCTGTCTGCCACAGCTGGAAATGATATTGATGAGAGCAGTGAAAGTGAACCAAACAATAGTTTCAGACAGTCAACCCAAAACAACAAGTTGAAACATGCTAGTAAGCTCTGCAGAGCTGATGAGAACTGCACAGGGATTCTTCACTACGAGCAACACCTTTCACATTAAACGAAGACATCTGATAAATTCATAATATAGAAGTATTGCTTACAGTACACTCACTGTTTAATGGTTCCTGTGGTGAGAGCACTAATGATCCATTGCAGATCCAGAGTCTTGAAAGGGATCAGCACCAGACTGGTGCTGTTGTCCAGGTCTATGGCACTCTCTGGATACATGACGTGATGAGTTGTTCGGGTACCCACGTCCTCCTCAAAGCCACTGGTGGGAGCCTGGTTCATTCTGCAAGGAGATTTTTGTTTGTTTTGTTATACTAATCCTCATAATTTACAAACAGGATATAGTAATGGACCATGTGTTTCGTTTGAACAAATCCTCCAAGTCAGCCAAGCCACATGACACTGAGACGTGCAAACCCGGGCATAATATCGCTACAACAACAACAACAAAAAAAAAACCCATTATATATATATAGAGAGAAAAACAAAAAGCACAATTTGTCATTTGTCCTGCTTTCAACATGTTTGGAACATCCAAACAGCAATTCGGAACAATCCAGTGTCCATTTACAGCACAACAATTACCGCTTGGCAGGCTAGACGAGGAATCCCTATTATTATGTCCAACAATACTCACTCAAACTTGAGCAATAATTGGTGGGAACATGGTTTACCAGTGGCAGCTGGTTTCGGTCAGTGGAAGGAGGTGACAAAGAGAAGGAAAATCATGAAGCTGACCCCCTGTGCGACTAGCATCACCTATGTGGGTGTTCCGGTCTGAGCGATATTATCTTCCTCATTACTGACTCTGAAATGACAGCTATATAACAACTTGACATTTCCAGCCTGAGCCTGTCAGGCTTCAAAATGACCTCCTGCAAGAATCATTTTGTTTCTACTCTATGTTGCGGTTGAAGAGAATTTTTTTTTTCGCCTCTTTTGTTTAAAAAATTGCCATGAAATTGCACACTAGGAAATAACTCCTGGGTCTTGGGCAAATAGAACCAAAGTTAAATGAAACAAAATAAATGTAATGATCAAATTTCCCCTCTCGCACTCTCTCATTTCTGTGCAGCCTGGAGAAGTATAATTCCAACTTTAGTTGGAATATTCAGCGATATAAATATAAAATGTATGGTTTATGTTTCATCACTCATATGCACAAAATGTGCAATTTATTGTTCAGCTATTTTCTACATAGAACACGATAATATCCCAATATAGACTAAAGTCAATTCCCCTAATGAAATATTAATGCCTTTTAAGTTGATATGGCAGACATGACAGCTGGTAACGTGTTAAAAAAAAGCTTATTTACACATACAGCAGACATGGAGCAACATTAGCATTCAGTTGGAGTTGTGTGTGTATGCTCTGTTTTGCCCTCTGCCAACTCTTGAGGAAAAACAGCTGGCTCTTGAGCTCCTAGACATTCCTATGTGTTCACCAGTTTGTCTCTTTCTGTGCCTGCCTGCTGCTTCTGGAAACAAAGTTGATGAGAGCAGTGATCGTGAACCAAAACGGGTGGAGCTGAGCGCCATAAAAACCAAAACAAAGAGCTGAAAGTTGCTGAAACGCTCTGTAGAGCGGAGGCAAACTCCAGAGAAGGGTTCCTGTCTGAGTTTTTCTATCAATGTTTTCATAGTCAAGCCATAAAGATCTGATCCAGTAGCTAAAAAAAAAAAAAAAAAATGGAAGAACATATATTAAATCAGCTTATTAAAATTTCAAAATAAAGCAAGTACTGTACGGAATAACGATGTGTCATTTTATATAATCACACCTACAAAACTCACAGCACAGCCTGTCCGGTGTCAGAAACTGAGAGAAGGAGGAGGAAGAGCGATCGGTTTACTCGCCATTAACGAGTAATAAGTTGTGTTTCTTCTGTCAACTGTTCAGGGAAGTAAAACCAGCTTTTGCCACCGCAGCATGTCGCTTTGTCTCTTTGAAGGATGAGCACACTCTTCGAAACCAACCAGGTTCACGGCTCTGACTGAGCTAAAACTGCAATGTATGGAGAAAGAAAATGTTGGCAAGAGGTTTTATGGTGCAGTACCTCAGTAGAAAAGAACAGCTTTTGACAGGACTGCATTGTTGGGTTCCTCCCTTAATGGTAACTACAGCATCTGGGAATTAAAAAATTGCTCAGCAAATGGTTTCTTACTGTCTGAGGCAAATGAAAAAGCGAGGCAGAGGGGGCAGAAGAACACCATGCCACATATCAAAGAGTACAATGCGAGGAATTCATCACTACTGCAGCACATTCAGAGATATTCCACTGTAACACTACGTTATTTTGTGTCGGTGCTCAAAGGTGAGGTTAGCTTTCCTTAGCTCTTCATCTACACCTCTGCTATCACCAATATATATATCTGTTGTATTTAAATGTTATTTTTGACCCACATTTGCCCAACAACGCTAATCACTACATTG
>JBBMJY010000005.1:16962759-17015590 GCA_037833715.1 Toxotes lorentzi
ATGATAAGGCATTATAATATATGCCTTATTTTCTTCTGTTCTTCTGCTATTCTATTTTTCTATTTCCCCAAAGTGACCGATCTACTGCTTTTGTGTAACACGGACACATCTTCGAATGTCTCTTGAATTTTTTTTTTTTACCCATTTTTCATGTTACTCTAAAGTTCCTTTTTTGAGAAGATTGTTCCTGCCATCACTCACTGTAGGGGTCAATGCCATGACATGATAATGCAAGTAAGGGCACTCACGAAGTTAACTTAAGCTGCTAAGTGGATTCAGTGAGCTGCTCGTTCTCTTAATCTTGTGGAGGCGTGTGGTGTCAACTGCTTTAAGCAGGCGAATATTTCAGATTGGTCTAATCAATATTCAACTTCTGCTCCAACTCCCACCCTGGCACTGGAAATTTGTACCAGATGGACTTGAAACAAACTGGAGCAGATGTATTGAGCCTTTGAAAAGCCCATCTCACTAACAAGACGATTTGCTCAAGGCTTTTTACCTACGTACACAACTACTCAGAAAGCACGCAGTACAACTGTGTCAGATGAAGGATGTTCATAAGATCTTTAAGTGAAAGAGTGAAATTCAGAGTGCAGGTCTTTTTACTAATGACAGATATCTTGACTGGCGATTTATGGCAGAACTACATGGGGCTGCAAATATTAAGTGCCAGCATTTTAAGCATCAGTCAAATTGAATTTAAGTAGCTGTTAAAAGCTCAGATTGAAATGTGCAAAGGTCTACAAAATGTTTGATGGATAGCCTATGTGGATTTCTACCTTAATAAAAGGAGAATGAAAATAAATAAATGAATAAATGTATTGTACCAGTGGGTGAATACCATCATGGACCTGCATCAGATCTGATGCATCTGATGCAGGTCCATGATGGTATTCACCCACTGTTGTCCACTGCACCAAAAAAACATCAATGACTTCACCTCAGACAAAAAGAAAAAAGAAACATCCATTATGGAAACATCACTGAGACTGACATTTCAATTCAGACTGACTGCTTTCATTTTTTGTTTTGTGGCCCTGTGTGTAAATTATTTGTGGATTTGATAGCAGATTTGAAAGTTCATCAGTGATTAGCAGCGACTGGGCTGCAAACTGTTACCAGTCCATGTAGTGATGGTTACCAGTAGGCAATTCTGTTTTTAGACCAGAATGGACATCTCTTATTCACCGTCCCCTGCTGCCACAGAGCGAGCAATGAGTGAAAACCTTACTGCTCACAATCCCATAGCTCTGGTCAACCATAAAAATTGAATTTTTAAAGAAACACCCTCCACTAACAATTATTTCATTGTAATAACAAATAAGTTGTTTTATACGCTCAAATCTCTCATTAAGTGGTGAGTGATATTGTTTATAATATTTGGCTGAAGGCAGTGATAGCCTCTTTCTCCCCCTTCCCTCCTGAAGTTGTCCATGGTTCTTTTTGTGTTTTTTTTTTTCAATGATAGATATGCCTCTCACACTCAATCATTCACAGTAACATTAGTACTGGGTTTCAGTAGGAATGCTCTCACAACTTTTGGCAGACTTCACTATGTGCATTGAAATGTCTCCTTCATCATTCAGCCATTAGTTGGTGATTTGTAGAATATCTGTGATCTGGCTTCCATTTCTCACATGGCAAAGTAGTGAATCACGTTCGATTTATGAACCAGTTTATTGCTGAGCCTTGCAAAGTGTACTCAATCACTTTTAACCATACCCATAAAGTTCTAGCTTTATCGGTGTCAAGACAATCAAGACAGTGGACGTCATCTTCCAACATAGCTTGTTACCTAATCACGTCCATGGCGAGAGGGACAGAAAATAGTGTCATGACCGCATGAGACTGACACAGGTTGTTGTAAGTTGATTTGCACAAATAGCAACTCTCAAACTCTTGGGGCTCTATTTTAACAATCTGAGTGTATGGTCTGAATCACATGGAGCAAGTGCTTTTAGGACATGTCCAAATCCACTTTAGCTAGTTTGATAGCAGAAAAAAGGTCCAAGGTCCCAGGTGCATGAATCCAAAGGGTAAACAACATGAGTGCTGGATGGGAAAATGACAATTGCATCAGTCTGAGACAAACAAAAATATTGGCATCGTGCTTGGTGCAGCTTTGCATCAGATGTAAGACAGGGTCACAACAAAACAAAATACAGAAATCAGCTGATATGGACACGACATGTGGAGCTGAATTTTTTAAGTAAAAAGCCAATGCAGTGTGATTATTGGGCTATTGATCAGTGGCTGCAGGTTTAAAGATTCTGTCAGTGTCACTGCATTACTGCTGCTTAAGTCATCATATTCACATATGTCAGCTTTGACATTAAAACATTATTGAGATCAGAATAGATTTCAGGCCAACATTTATTTTGCAGTCCTTCCTCTTCAAAAGTGAGACTGTGAAACTAAGAAATGATTAATACCATCTTTAATGTCAGGGCTGTTTGCCCACCAGCAGGGTGTTGGACATTGTTTGTCTAATTATTATTCATTTATCCTCAAAATGCTCAAAGCCAAGTACCATGATATTCCATAACACGGGCCTGTGCTTCAAGGTGCAGGCAGATCACGCAGCATGTAACAGCAAACTAACACTTTAAAGGTCAGTGGTATTTCAGTCCTGTCTCTTTTCTTCACATGATCACGTGTTCTCTGCTGTTACCACCGCTCTCCTTTCTAAGACTGAGTGTGTACATTTTCATTGTTCACATTTTTATCAGGTGGGGCCAGAATGAGGCAGCAGATGAGATGACGGTCTGGTTTTAAAGGGTAATATGCAGGTATTTTCATTTAAAACTTAAAATATAAACAGATTATCAACAGAATGTGAACATTTGACATCATGTCAAAGATGTCAATGAAGAGATACCTACAGATGTTAGCATGCTAACCAGCTACCTCGGCCCGTCTTGTAATCTCTTTATACGTCCAGAGGGCAATGGTGAGTTAGTGTAGCATTCAGTCTGCTCTCAGTCCAACATGAGAGGACGAAGAAGTCTCGGCGACATTCCTCCACTCTTTCCTCGAGCTCAGCTTTCAATGCTGCTGCTCCCCTTCTCCCTCACGTTCCTCCACCTCTTGTGGCTCGTCTTCCGTTCCTGCCACCACTACATCTTCCCTGTCTCTCTGACTGGACATACTAGGTGTCAAATTGTTATGTCAGTCTAACAATGACCAGAGAAAACAGTCAACCAGTTACATATTCAGATTACAAGGTAAACCTCTGTGGAAAACATTATTCTCCAATCCATGCAGGTTTGGCAACATGCACTAGGTTGGAATGAAAATGAGGGGTCAGTGAGCCCAGTCCTGGAACATGAATGCAGCACACTCTCTTGCGCAGCCTGAATGACAGGCTCACAGAGTGGGCTGGAGATGGTCCACTGGCCCACTGGGATTTATCTCAGTACACCAATGGCAGTCTGACAATGGCACGGGGAAACAGGAGGGGAGACGAGGGACCAAAGAGTGCATGTCGCTGTTTCTAACAGCTATAGACACGCCAGCTTTCTAGTAATATGCTAACATCTATTTGTTTGTAGTATGACTTGACCAGTTGACCAGTTCTAACACACTTCACCCTTAAAGCTTGAGGCTTTGTAATTAACAGGATGACTACTTAATTTGCACTCAGTGTGGTATTGAGTGTGGGACGGTGTGGTTGCCTGCATCTGCGATAGACAGCTCCCAATTGTCCTGGAACCACAGTTTACATTATCTACTCTCTTTATAAATGTAAACTGATGTAATACTAGCAGCCCCACTCTGCAGACCAAGAGACCAAGAGAAAGGTTGTCTAATTTAATGTAAGCCTAAGGTATACAGCAGAATGGATGCAATCGATACTCGATCTAAGGGGTCTCCAGTGAAGAGTTGGAGGAGTAAACTCATTGCAGGTTTAGCTCTTTGCCAGACTGCCTGGCTGCCTGAATCCCTATAATCAAACGCACTAGTGAAGCCCTAACTGTGTCTTACCTACCTTGCATCTTGTTAAAGTAGCTCTCATCTAGAATGTGTGAACACGTATGGACTGCTCAGTCTTGTTAGGCAAACTCTGACAAGTGCTGGCTCATCTTGTATTTCACACAAATGTTCACTGAGCAAGCAGGGCTGTAGTTGTGCATGTAGAGAGTTTTTGCCGATATTTTGGGTGCACTTCATCTTTGGTTCCCCTCTCAAAAAATGGTTTATAGCAAGTGAAGCTGTGACAGCTTGTTTCTTTTTTTGTAGGGATGGTCCCAATCAAGTTTTTTGGCCCCAATCCGTGTCCTTTAATATTGGGTATCTGCCAAGACTGAGTCTGATCCGATACTTGTATTTACTTAAATGTTGACTCCATTTGTATCTGCCACACTGAAACAACAGCTGTAGCCTACTTATTCTGACACACAACCTTAATCCAAATACTGATGGCCCTGGTGCAAAAATATTAAGTTCATAAGTTTAAATTATTGATATGTTAAATGAAAGCTTAACTGGGGAATGGGACTTCTGAAGCTGACCTGACATCAGCTAGAAAGAAGATGTATCACTCTGTTGGACTTTATGGAGCCACAAAAACACTCAGTCCACTCAGTGATACAGACACCGGCCGCAGAGAGGATTTTTGTCAGACCACAGACAAGTTTAGTGAATGCTAATTAATCATTTCATCCTGTGAAAGTGACAGTCAGTGCTGGCTAAAAACAATCAGCTGTTTGCCTAAATGTATGTTTTGTATATTGCTCTGTATCAATGGTAATTAACTCCAGAGTTTTGCGAATCCCTGTATTTTGCCATCCTCAGTGTCTCAGCTCACTCAGCAGCTAACACACACACTGATCTTCATTTGGATAGGCAGCAGAATGCTGCGCTGTAGATCCCGACTGTTATAAAGCAGAGCTGTGCAGCAGCACTAACTGCTCAGCTGCGGCTGAGGTGGACTAAAAACAGCAGAGTACAGTCAAGTTGATTCATTACAAAATGACAGGACCGGTCCAGTTATCGAACCTTATCTTTATTATTTTGTTATGTTGGACTCACTCTGCATCCTCAGTAATAGGTAGAAAATCTGCCAAAGCTAATGAAAAGCCTGGTTTAATTAAATTTTCCTTCAACAAATTAATTAATGTAATTTTTGAAATTCTCTGCTTGCTACAAATCCAACAGGCTAATGAAGCAAAGGTTTAGTAATGTCAGCAGCTTAAACTGGAGCTGGATTTATAGTAGTGCATTGCTTGTTGTGGTGTAGTTCAGAGCTTTATCACGTGGCTGCCGTCACTACACTGGAGTGTGGCTTCTAATGTAACTTCACGTTAGGGCAATGGAGCTATCAAGGCTAATTTAATTTCCAGCTGAGGGAAACATTCACTGACACTAATGTCAGGGTTTCTGTTTTATTCCTGTTTCTCTCTGTGCAGTTTGAAAAAAATAAAAATTGGAATTCACGTCACAAAGTGGACATGGATGCTCTTTGTTTCTTACAGTGCCCCGGTGACACACATTTGTAGTGTAGGTAGCCCAAGAGGCAATCAAGCTCCTGAACTCCATTGTTCTTTGTGTCACTATAACAAATAGCTTCACTCAGCAAAGGACAGGAGTAATTGCAGAACGGATTGGACACACATGAAAGTGAAGTCTTGATTAGAAATTTTAGTAATGAAAGTCCTGCTCCCATTGTGCTATCATCATCATCATCATAACAATAAGGAGGAATTATTCAAAACAAGCTCTCAGTACTGGAGTTCTGTTCAGGCTTTAGGGCATTGGTTACAAACACAAAGTACAGCTTATCTGTCCGTAGTCAGAGGTTGTTGACGGGTAAGAGGCACTTGTAAGGTGCACCGTGGTCATTCACCGGCCCCCAGGAACATATCATCATGGTAATAACACTCTCACTCACACAGAAAGGAAAAAGTTGATTTTCTGAATCATGCTCACAGGTTTAAACACCATCATTACGAGGCAAACTCAGAAGACAGAAAAGCGAGAGAGCTTGAGTATTAGTTGTGAGAAAATCCCTGTTTTAAAGCCAATTTTCAAACAGGGATTTTGAGTCACAAATTTGATGCGCCTACCTATTACATGCTCCTGGCTTTAAGATCCATCTTAATGAAGTTATTTGCAAGGGCTTACATCATCGTGTAGAATATAAGCTTGACTGATCCCCAATTCAGCAGAGTAAATATGAATGATGAGACAATCATACATCCATGACAGTCTACTTCTTTTCAAATAAAGTATGCTGATGTGCCCATAGAGCATATAGATGTACTGAGAGAGGGTAATTGCATGTGATCAAATATACAGTGTTCAAAAGAGACGTGAGTGATTCTACTTCCTGAAAAATGCACTGTGGACAGATTGGTGCCCTCAAATTTGCTGGCCAAGTTTTGTGAAATATGTTTCTCACACCTTAGTGTTATACTGATTATTCCTGTGCAGCCAGGGTGACCTTTTGGTTTAGCACCGTGCCTCCCAACCAAGCATGACTCCAAATGGGATGCTCAGGCTAGAATAAAGAAAAAGAAATCAGCATATTTCCGTGGCACGCTTGTGCAGGAAACTATTCTGCTAATAGCAAAGCAATAACTCTTGTCTTGGTACTGTCCCTGTCATCCGATAATTGAATTGGTAGACAATGCCATGCTGCTGTCACAGCGGGGGCTGACAAAGAAGATAAGTGCAGTAATGTGGCTTTATGCAGTGGCAACATGTCATGGCAGGTTGACGAAGCCATGCTGTGATAAATTAAGAGCCATGCAAGTATACTGCGTGAAATTTGCTTTCGGTTATTTAAGCAGAGCTTTGGTTACCGTCCTTGATAAGATCTTTGTGTCAGCCACATCATCATGAAGCAATTTGCCATCAATCTTAACACAGACCTCGTTTTCCTCAGAGAAGCAGTTAGGGTGGTGATTGTCTAGCCCTCTGCAAAGCATCTACATCCTGTTCCACAGGTTCAAACTGCTGTGTCTGGTGTTAAGGTGGCACTTGATTTTGATTCAAGAGTCTGAAATCAGCCTGTATTGGCTACACACATCAATCAAGATGTACTGTGTGTATTTAATGTAGCTCCGCACACAGGGGGAACAAATAGTATTCCTTCAGTAAGCACCTAGGTGAAGATTTAGACTTATTAATCCTGCACTCATTCCTGTTGACGGCATAACAACACGAAAAACAGCTAACTGAAAATGAGGTTAACACTACACCCACATCCACGGCCTTGATAATGTTACATCACCTCACCTTTTTGGAGCAGTCTAATTCTCAGTGTAGTTTTTCTTGATGAAATTAACACTCACTACATCTATTTCCATCAGCAAAATTTTATTAGAGAGACAGGCAGACATTTGCAGTCCCTCCAAAAACAGCAACAGCAAACCTCAACTCTGTGAACAACACAAATAACCTGCACAGCCTACGTACTGTAACATCTTCCTTCAAAGACTCTTTGCTTAGGCAAATATTACCATGTCACATGTACAAGTATTTGAAGGATTAAGTTTGCGCAGTGACTCACATATTTATTCTCTTTGTTGTTTTTTCATCTCCACTGTGTTGCGTCATGTAATTAAGCCTCATTTGTTTTCACTGTATTATTCATGCAAGTATTTATACACAATTACAGTTTGGTTATGTTCTTCACCTCCATGTTCCACTTTCCATTACGCTTAATTGATCATGATGGAGCATCTACAGGGTCAGTTTGGTTTGTTGTTTGGTCCAGATTGTTCTCCCTTATCTGAGAGATGAAGTGTGATTCCACTATCTCTGGAGTCTTAAACTCCATAAAGTTAGCTGCATTTTCACATTTACAAGATAAAACCACTGATTTTCTGTCTAAAATGTACTTTCTCTCTGCAATCAGATACAAACTGGAAATGAGTATGATGTCCGAAACATTTTAGTGAGCGTGTGCATAGGCTTGTCAAGCACTACATTTTAGAAGAACAACAATCATAATTTAAATCCAATTAATTTTAATAGCTATGATGACTTGGTAGAGCATCAAACAACATGTCCTTCTTAAAATTTGATTTTGTCAAAAGCCTCAGAGCTTACTTTTGTCTGTCACAGGCAGACGCAAAGGCTCTTTTCGTGACTCAAATCTATTTTACCACCACAATCTGCTGAGCAAACAAGAGGCTTTATCCGATAGGACAATACCATTCAATATTCATAATAGTCTATAAAGAAGGCTTTAGAGGATCTGGGTGAAAAGCATTGTGGATATCTGAAAGGCACCGGTTTTCATTCTCTGCTCACAGCAACTGGACTGTGTTCCCACATAATTTCTGAGCTGATATCCTATCACTGTCATTGGTTTGAAACATTTAGTTTAAGGGTGTCATCTCCTGTTGCTCATGATAAGTGTACTCTATATCCATGTACAGCATCCTACATCCTGCAGAAACAGTCTGAGGATACTGATTTTATCTTCGTTTCATATTTTATTCTTGTAGTAGCAGACGGTCACATTGTTGAAAATTGTTATATAACATTATAAAAACAATTGAAGGGAATACCAGTCAGATCTGTAAGAATTTGCATATTCTGCCCCATGAAGCCTTCAGCTCAATCTACAGATCAGTATTTATTCTGAGTCTTAACAAAACCTGCAACAAGACGGCCAAGACTCAGATCTGTGATTTGTCCAGCCTGGAGATATTGCATGAACACTGAAGTCTGAAAAAGAATGTTTGTTTACCCCTTTACGTCCCAATTAGCTTAATTTTATCACGAAGACAACAGTTTTGCAGCAGAAAGAACACCGACAACCCCCCTGAGAAAATCTCCTTGTCGTGTTTTCCATCTTTTCCAATTCATTCTCTGCAGAGCTGCAATCGGTGTGACAGATTACAGGGAGCGACAAACTCTTGTCTTGTTTCCTGCCGCCCTAAGGCACCGGGATAAACATTTGAATGCTTACGCTCCATTGTTTTCATCTGCGGCTTTGTTAAGATAATTTTCTCAAATGTTTATCGAGCACAGAACGAGGATGTGTGAAGGCAAATCTCTAACCACACCTCTGAGTAGAGTGCAGGCTGGGAGGCAGCAGAAAATAAATGTGAGAGTGAGATGAGTCCAATATACAAAAAACTAAATGAAAGCTTTGTCTGCCACTGAATTATTAAAAAAACTATTAAAAAGAAAAAAAGTTGTATGCATATAATATAATGGATATGAGGAAGATGATTTGATTACATATTTGTCTCAGACCTCGTCAGTGCTACAAATCTGCCACTATGTGGATAAGCATTTAAACCATTTTCCAAGTAAAATATGAAGCTGATTCAGATGACTGAATCAATTCAAGACTGATTTCAGGCTTGCGTGTGAGAAATAAGTGTCACGACTGAGCTAGGACTGAACCCAAATGCACGACTCCGTGAAGCAAGATCAAAAATTTAAACCAGTCTTTATTTACAAAGTACCAAATTATAAGCACCCATAAAGGGGAAAAACACACAAAAGCAAAAGTACAAAACGTNNNAGGCTGAAAATGTCCACAAAAGCGTTCTTAACCAAAAATGTTCAGAAAACAGCCCCTCTTAGGGGCTAGTCATGACAATAAGGACAGGGTAACAGCCAGGATATCAGAAATATTCCAATTCTGTCCATATTCCTTAACACAGCTAACATAATTCTGCTGTATATAACTAATATTTAATCTTTTTAATGTTTTTTTTTTTAAATTTATTTTCAAAAAACATGTAATATATATATTTCTGCAAAATGTAAACTCCTTCTCAAGTTGTTGAAACTCCACAGTTCCCAGAAAAAAATATACAGATAGCATGACCTCAGTGTGTTAACGACAGCTACTGCCCCGAATGAGTGGGTATTACCAGCAACATATCCCCACAAATGTCCAGACTGTGTGTGACTGTGATATTCTTGCAACCACATCAAAAAAACTGTGCTAACTGACCTTATGATAAAATCACTGGAGTCGATGAGGCCGCCGTACTGGGAGCCCTTCAGGTTCCCAGAGTTCCCCACCACGGCACAGGTCCTGCAGCGCTCGGGGCTGGCGTCCATGTAGAGCACCTCATCAGGGATGACTTGGAACAGCTCCTCCACCACTTCACTGAAGTTGGCCGGCTGCCTCTCTGACTGCAACCACTGGTGACACAGCAGAGACAGGCCTCAGGAAGAGCCACGGCTCCAGGGCCACTTTAAGTAGAAGTGATTGAACAAGGGCAGCGGAGCTCGAGACACCGAGCACATTTCTGAAATAACCTCAGGGGCAGCTTAGCTAAGTCTGCAGGGGCTCTTTTGGCCTGGCCTTCTTCTGGTGGCTTTGAACTCGGAGAGACAGCAAATAAATGCAGGAATGTGTGTGCACTGTATGCTGCTATATATCGTGCTGTGGCAGTTGGAAAACAGAACAGATACAGAATGTTCTGCTACAGTCTCACGAGTTTTATTTGCAGAGTTTTAGTGACTCATGGTCTAAATATTTTTTTTTTATAAAGCCCTTTCCACCATGCCAATACAATTCTGGGTAAATACCATTTAACATTTTTGAATTTTATTTGACATTGAATATGGGTAATGATGTTGAAATACTGCTTTGAATCGTAATACTAAAACTAAAACCCAGAATACTCAGCACACATCAGACATGATATTTCCCATCTAATGAGAATCTCTCCTTCACAGATATTACACTTAGCTATGGAACATGTAAGCTTTGACATCTGACTGGAACAAAGAGCCCGGGTACACCTGGAGGTCGTGCCCTTGCCTTGCAGGAGCCCAGCCCGAACCATCTGGCCGGGCTGGCCGTTGATACATGACACTTGCCTCATCAAGTTCCCTGTGAGAAGCATTTCCTGAAATGAGTAGTGACAGGAGGCAACCTTGCAGTAATTTTTCTATTCTTGCCTCTAATTGGACATGGTGTGAGGTGAATGTGGGAATACCTAAGGCACTGGATGCTTTCTAGACAATGGTAGGATAATTGTGTGACATAAATTTTGTGAATAGGCTTTTCTAATTTAGAGAGCTGTACTCTAATAATGGGATGTACAGAAAGTACAGTATATATTGGTTTGATAGAATTAAATTAAGGCTGGTATGTAACTAGGGCTGACACAAATTCTAATTATCAAGAATGTGGATTTAAAAAAATAAATCCTCCATGAAACATTTTAATTCATCTCAAGTTCATTTTTATGTGTTTTATGAAGTGGATGACAGGCCAAATGTACTCGGACTTGCATCCATTAAGACATTTCCAGTGGACCTCAGCTGGCGTTCGCGATGAGGCAATAACAGTAAATATCTGATTTTTTGTGACAGTCACTCCAAATCCAAAGGTTTCTCTCTTGAGCAGTCATTTAACACTGACACCCAGGAATCATACAGGTGACAACATCTATCACGGGGGGAGGCAGAAATAACAACTCTTCAGCTGACTGTGGTGTCAGGTGGGAGTAAACACTGGAGCACCGTTGGTGGCCTTGTTGGTAGATATTCATTTTCTACCTTTAATAAATTGTAAGGCAAAGACTGAAAATGCTTTATCCTGTTAGCTTCAAACTTTACTGTGTCTCTCCTCTCTTTAGTTAAACCCTCTCTGACTGATAAATGTCAAGTCTCTTCCATAGACATGATAGAACTAATACAGAACATCCACTGAGAAGCCAAAAACAGTGTCAAACTCTAGTTATGCTTTATGTGTTGCATACTTTGTGTTGTTTTCATGACTCAAAAAAAGTTTAAAGGTATTGGAGGTTATTTTTTTCCCTTTGTAGACATACTAATGGGAATAACTGCTGTCAGAACACATCTTTATGAAGAGTGGGCATGTTTGCATAATATGTGCAGGATATTAGCATCATTTCTGGTGGAATGGAGACAGATTGCAGGGGGTTATTTTGCATTAAAGGTTATGGTTTACCTATTCTTTGAAGTTATGATGGAATATAGCTCTCGTTTCATCTACAGATTTGGGAGAGATGCTGGAAGAAAGCAACAATTTCCATATCCACCATCTCACTTGTTACATGAGAACAAATTGTGCGTGGGAGTTTGCTTCACAACTTGATCCTGGTGAAGATCCCTTGGATTTGAAACAATCAATGTGGCGAAAACAAACACTTCTCGGGAGCTTTGCAGCAGTGTGTGATCTCTGTTTCTTATTCATGATCTTTGTTTTCAGCACCTCGTCTGCTCTCAGAAGCTGAATGTGCATGTTTCCCCCAAACAAAAACCCTGAATCTTACCTGCCACCATTTAAAGGTCTCATCAGAGAGGACGCTGTTCTCTCTGGTCATCAGAGGGTGGATGGACTGATTGAAGTGCTCAGCGAACCAGGGGTCGTCCTCCAGCTCCGTCATGCACTGCTGACAGGCGCATAGCCCTTTGGAGAAAAAGTTGTCCGAAAGGTGAAACGCGTATTTGAAGAAGTAGAGCGACGGGTCCCGGAAAGTGTAACTGAACAGGAAGGTTGTAAATGTAATGATGCAAAACAGCAGAGCAAAAGTCCTCATCTTCCTCCGCTTGAGTAGAGACATGCTATCACAGTCAGAATCAGTTGGCTGGGAACTTTTGGGGCACAATGGACAAAAATAGCATCATGATAAATCTAGAGTCCCAAAGGTGTGAGGAAAAAAACTACCCTGTTGACCACATGGTACAAGTGGCTCACTGCTGTTGAATGAGCATACCCTGTTGTTGTTACCTTTCAGAAAACACAGTCCTTGCTTAAATGAACATCCTTAATAAAATCCATCCATGTGGTTTCTTGATTTACAAAAACCGAAGGATCCACTGCCTTGTTCTGTCAGCTTGACGGCTCGCGGTTAATCAGATTCAGCCACTTTTACTGACTGTTCACATGTTGACTCTGTGAGGTCAGTGACTGGTGTGTCATCCATTCTTTAATGATCCACCTAGAAGGCAAAGAAAAGGACGTTTTTGTGACACACATACCACGAAAACTCAGGGAAAAGCAGCCTATGAACCCTGGATATTGTTAAAGCACACAGGTAGTGGAAACTCAGAGCTGCTCAGTGTTCTTGCAGTTTCACAGCACTAATAGTTCCAAGATGAAACTGTTGAAGTTTCTGTAATATCACCCTTCAATTTCTGTGCATGACTGTGGAAAGTGTTTTGTTTTCAGTGTTTATTGCTCTGGTTTTTTTTTTTTTGCTGTTTTTCGGAAGACAGCCAAATTACACAGGATGTGTCACAGTCTCTCAGCTCTTAAAAAATACCATCAAACACCAGAAAAGTCTTGATTGATTGTGTAAATCATTACTCTTCTCCTGGAACAAAACCGGCAACAGCATTAATCATCCTCCCATCCCACTGTTGTGAATATTTCAGTAACTAGAAACAGTCTTTGTTATTTGAGAATAAATCAAAGTCCAAATGTAAAAAATCACTGACTAACTGGGATAATGCTGAAATGAGCCATTGATCCAGTGTCACATTCACAAACTCAAGTTCAGAAAGTGAACATTTGCAAATGCGGTAAGAAACTGTTTCCTATGGGAAACAGTTTCTTACCCAGTCTTCCACTTAAAACGCATCCCAATTCAAATGTCTTGTGTTGTAGGTTATATAACTTAAACTAGTGATTCATAACCCAGAGTGTACTTCAGCAAATGCCACAGGTATGTGTAAAGATTGCAGAGTAGCTCAACTAATGTGAAAGAACAGAGATTATTTTTAAATTTCATTTAAAAAAAAAAATCATATACTGAGTCTGTTGTAACGCTTGAATATTACATGCTGTGATTGAGAATGCATGAAAACCAGTTAGTCTACAAATAAGAATGTTTAAACAACACAATACAGGACAAAAGTGAAATGCAAAGCTGAAGGTAATGGATTTGGTTGAATAGCTTCCCTGGAATGAATGCAAACTTGACAAAACTGACCGACAACACTGTCACTTCAATTGTATGAAAAAAGTACTGTAACAGTGTCCACTTGTATATAATTATATATATTAGTGCTAAATCACATCCAGTTTGTAATGAGTTCCCACATTTGGGACATGATGGGTGGTATATACTTAACTTCATCTTACAGGGCTGCAGGGGTACATCTAACATAAAGGGCTGGGAACCCTAAACCATGTCAGACCTGCTATAGAACCTACACAGAAACACGCTTGTGACAAAATTCCCATAGTAAAATAGAGGAAGGGGAATGTTCTTTTCAGACCCTGGCTTTTCACAACTGACAAAGCGGGCAGATCTCCTGGGGTTTCATTTTCAACATGAAAAGGCTACCTCTGCCTTTAAACGGGGCCTGGGTTTAATTCAGATGTGCAGCTGTGTTTAGGATCCCACAAATACTTCTATATTTAGCTAACAGCAGATCCACATTGGAGATAAAGCTCTATCATCATCGTACACCGCACAGAAATATATCTGAAAAATTAACCCTGCAAACACGCTACCTGCCCTTTGCTCTTAACAATTTCTGAGTGAGCCCTCCATACAGAACATTTGTGTGGGAAACTCCATTATGACTGGAGAAAGGCTGTGGGACTTTGCTGATTAGAAATTGATCAGGTCATTCAAATTCCACCCTGGAGGGAAGCAAAGAGGATTGGGTTTAAGACCGGCTGAGAAAGACTGTGCAGCGACACAGCTTGCCTGTTGATTTGGTTCTATCAGAGCAGAAAAACAAACTGTACAGCCATTTATCAGCAGCACTGACACAGGCCAATGCACAGGAAGGCTTATAAGTGATCCCGTCTGCTGTGTGGAGCTCCATAACTCACAGCGGGCCACGGATTTGCATGCAGCTCAAGGTTGGTCATTGTCTAAGGCAGCAAGTTTGACAAGGATACCTGGGGACACTTATAATGGACACTTCAATGACTACGCCTACTTCTATAAAGCGGGCTGTTGACTCCACTCAGTTTGAAGCCCCTTGGCATTAAGGTTGCAGGTAGATCTGAGAGCAAGCTGAATATATTCTCAAACAGGTGGCGACTCCCCGCATTTCACAACACACCAACCATCATCTCGTTCCCCTGACCTTGTCCGACTGAAGGCTGGCAACCCTGCGCTGATCAAAGTTCGCCAAGCTGAGACAGCAAAGCGTCTGTTCACACTTCAGAAGGGAGAGAGAGAGGGGGCGGGGGGGGAGAGAGGGGGTGGCAAGCGGCAGTGTGTGAGCTGTGATTTTCACCCTAATCTTCCATTTTGAGAAGTCATCAACTTTTCAGGGTGTAGTAACAGTGAAGTATTTTCAGTTTATGTTCTGTGGAAATTGTTTTTCTCCGCAGCTTGCCTCTGATACTTGTGAGCAATTTAAGAAATCAAAAATCTGCAGTTTTGAAGACTCCTATGTATTATACACTTCAGAGAGGTATCTCTGCTGAGCCGAGAGAGTGGGCTTGCTGAGTTGAACCAAGCCTCTCAGTGGGAGTTAACTCTCAGGAGTAACCTTTTCAGTTAGACACGCACCTTGTTACATAAACGCGACGGCAATTTAATATGTCAGCGTCATGTCTTTTACATCGAAGGAGATGGAAATCTCAGTAGGTTGGTCCTAGAAACACTTCAAACATGGCACAGTCTGACTCGAGCGCTGTCATATTAACAGTGAAAGCTACAGCAGCACGAGGTACAAGCACAGATAGAAATTAAATGCACGGCTTGTTCGCCTTAATAATAGCACTGCGGTGCAATGCATAAAATCATGCAGATATAGGTCAGGAGCACCAGTTAATGTTCACATCAAACATCAGAATGAGGGAAAAATGTGATCTCAGTGACTTTGACCGTGGCAATGATTAATGGTGCCAGGGTATTTCTGAAACTGCTGATCTCCCGGGATTTTCACGCACAACAGTCTCTAGAGTTTAAATCAGAGTGGTTCCAAAACAAAGTAGGCTCACTAAAAGTGGACAGCTGAAGACTGGAAGAACGTAGCCTGGTCTGACGGATCTGGATTTCTGCTGAGGCTGCAGATGGTAGAGTCAGAAATTTGGAGTCAACAGCATGAATCCATGGAGGGTTGGTGGTGGTGTGGAGAATATTTTCTTGACTCAATACCAATCAGTCAAGGTTTGAATGCCACGCCATGTCTGAATACTATTACTGTGCCTGTTCATCCCTTTGTGGCCACAGTTTACCATCTTCTAATGGCTACTTCCACCATGATAATGCTCCAGACCATTGAGCAAAAGTTGTCTCAAACTGGTTTCATGATCCATGAATCCAGTTGAACACCATTGGGATGTGGTAGAACAGGAGACTGGCAGCTTGAATGTGCAGCTGATAAATGTGCAGAAACGATGTGATGAAATCATTATGGGAGTCAATGGTGAGAAATGGAGCTGAACGTCCATCACATTCACAGCAGTCATTGACTGAGGCTTTAAAATTAGAAGGAGTTTTAAAATCCATCACTCATGCAGCTTGTTAGAGAAACATTCTTCTTCAGCAACTACTTGTTGAATCACCGCTTCATCAGCATCCCTGCTGTGTTATCAGAGTGGCAAAAGTTGATCTTGACGTGGCCTAAAGGCGGGAAGACGTTTTTTGTAACCGACAAAGTCTGAATGACAAAAAAAAAAAAACCCCATTGATTTTAAACACAGATGAAACCAGCAATGTTACAAACTCTGTGCCTGAAAAGAGCTTCAGAGAGCTTTAATGTAAAAATGAAGTAGCCTGACTGGCCAATTTCTCAATATGAACAATACTAAGTGAAAGTTAGAAATAAGAAAACCTGACTCTCTGCTATCATCAACATTCAATATCTGAACCTGCACCAGATGGGATGAATAAGAAGCGATGTTAAAGGCAACCGAGAAGAAATCCAGAGGGATTCTCTGTGAAACTCCTGCTCCACAACTAATAATATCACTCAGAGAATAAAATGAAAAAGCTCCAGATTTTTACATTTGATGGCATCACATTGACGAGTCTTCATGGTCTGGTCTCTGGCTTTGGTGGAAAGTAATTCATTTTCACAGATATTGACTTTCAGTCAGAGCTTTATTTTAATAAAAAGGCAAGATTTGAAGAGCATGGAGGGGTTGGAAGGTGCAGGCAAGGTCTTTTCTCAACATTTAAATAGACGAAGAAATGGTTCTGCAATCAATCCACAGATATGAAAATAACACTGGGTCAGTTGTTAGAGGTAAGTAATTAAACTGTATGGGCATAGTGTGAAAATCCATATGAAATAACAAGCATTCATTTTTGTGCTCTTAAAGCCATGTTCACTGAAACAGCAGAGACCCTTTCAAAATCAAGTGGATGGTGGAAATTTTAAATGTGGCTGTTTATCTAGGTCCTGACATTTCGCAGGTGAGAGGTTTTATTTTGTTTATTTATTTATTTATTTTGCCCAACAGCGCTGTGTTATTTATACATTTTTAAACTGCTGTGGAGTATGTGCTTTTCTCGATATCGATGTTTACACGTCCGGATTTGTGTATGTGACTAGCATCCTCGCACAGGTCATCAGAGGGAACGAACTACACTTCAGCATCAAAAACAGTGGCATTTGTTGTTGTTTTAATCCACATTAAAGGATATTGTGTTATTCTATATATTTTCTTGTGGATTACAAACCCCACGAACAGACACGTACCAACCATAAATTCACCCTTCACACATGTATTGACTGTGTAACTAACCCATGGACTTTAACTGAGAGCCACAGACAGGGTAGTAAAGTCAGACAGTTTTGAGGAATTGACTAATGCATGTTGGTTTTGGTCATGAGATTACTATATGTCTTATATATGAAGAACAATATCTGAAAATACCAGCCTCATTCTTTACGCCTAGGGTTTACTACAGGTATTATGATTTCACTGCTTGTGTGTTATATCAGAAACAATAACCCAGTCACAACATAGTCAATACCCTCCAGCTAAATTCTGTCTTTGGTTTGTGGAAAAACTTACAAGCCTCTGAAAACTTGGTTTCAAATCTGAAGTGTTTCTCAGTGATATTAAATATTCATGACTACATAAACAACAAAGTCACAGTTTGGACTAAAATCATACTCAAGTATTAGTGATTATGAGTTTAACAATTAAAAACTACAGCTTCTGGGCTTGATCAGGACTGTGTGGGTGTTCTTTGATCTGACAGTCACTTGGTAGCATATGCAAACAACCCCACAACTGTCATCAGACAAAAATAAATAAATAAATAAATAAATAATAATAATAATACAATCCTGCTGGTAAGCACATGGCATCGCCTTTATCCAACTGAGCCCTGGCCACATTAAGCTAGTGAGAAAGACCCAAACCAAAACCCAAATACAGACAGAGCACCTGTCATGTGAAATAACCGCATGTGGCTGAAAATGCGCGTTATTGTTAAATGCGCGTTATTTGTGTTGTTGTTAGTAGTCATTTTAAGACTCTGGTTTTGGATCTGTTTTGCCTGCACAGCATTTGCTGAACTGCATTCAGCTGAAATGTAGAGAACCTAAGTACTGCTCTGTGACATTTTCAAAATGACACGATGATCCCTGTCAGGACACATAGCCCATCATTTCAGTGTCCTATGTCCATGTGTTGACATGCTGCCTCACAGACTGGTACTGCACTGATGAAATGATGCTTTTAAGTGCTGCACGGGATCATGTGTGGGGAAAGAAATGCTCTCTGTGTCCTTGTTTCTCTGTAAATTTTATTTGTGTGAATGATTGAGGCGATGGCTACATTGATAGCAGAAAAAACGAATCACTGATCTTTCCATCTACACCATCCCCTGCTCCCTTTATGCCCTTGCTGCTGTTAGCTTTACTGTTATTAACATAACTCTAATGGACCTTTACTCATTTGCCCCTAGCTCAGCAGCTGATTATAACTCTAATTTTATTATTGTAAAACTGTATTAGTCACTTAGACATTCTCTTATTGCATTTCCGTTGATTACTGCTGACTCTTATTCATCACGTCCTTCACATCCATCCATGTACCTGCAGTTGCCAGGAGCAATAAAGTTTCCCCGGTGCGTTAATTCCCTGTGAGGCGGCCTCATTCACTTCAGGCCCATGTCGCTGAATGCAAGCACAGAGAAGGGTAGTTTGAGATGAACCTTCAGACTATGACTTTGAGCAATTCCCCTAGCTCAGGCTTAGCATTTAATGCCCTTAACACACAGCCCCCATTCTTTTCCCTCCTTAAGTAGCTTGAATTTTGGAAAAAAACAAAACAAAAATGATCTCATTTCCTACTGTCTGCCACTATCATATACTGTATATTATATATCATCATGTTCCAGCTCCAGCTATGTGATGTTTAGTGAAATATTAAAAAGCAGCATTCGGTGTTTGTTTTTTATGTCTGCTCTATTCCATCATATTCCTATCTTGTGTATTTAATTTACATTTCCCCAAGTTTCACTCAGACATGTTTGGTATCTGTGGATACTTCAGCATCTCCACTGGAATATAAAATGAAATTCGACCCACTGGAGGATCACCCAGGTTTAAAACGTATTACTGCCAGTCAGGCTGTAATAAATGCTGATCTATTGCGAAGTGTTTAATTAACGCAGTTAACCCATAAGAGCCCAGACCCATTTTTTCCTTAAAGGAAAATTATGTGGGATATACCACAGACCAAGTGGACCACACAGAACACATTTCTGATGGTTTTTTCAGAATAACACTTTAAATACCAAAGATCTGTGTTGTTACATATATGTTACAGCGATATTTCCATAACTGGTTTGATATTACTTTCTTTAATAAATATGGTCAGAGCAGGCTGAATGTAATATAGGACATGTTATCAAAGCATCGGAACTGTTAAATGTGTTTGAAATTACCTGTAGTATCAAAAAAACTGAAACTTGAAATTAGCTGCTTCCTTGAAATTTGAACACAGGCTATACCAGCATTTTGGAGAGGCCACTTCCTGTCAGAGTCACATGACTGTCACATGGTCATCACATCAGGATGATTAGTATATGTCGCTAAGGGACTTAATGAGTTAAGGTCAGACATAAAGCTTAATAAGGAAGAGACTGGGGCATTCAAAGTGCTTGTTACACCGGTGTCACTGTGGGTTCTTATGGGTTAAAGCTGAATTCTTCCCCTATGTGTTGGGGTACTTATACATAGATGGCATGTAGATGATAAGTAATTCAAAATTTTCAAAGCTGGTGATTTTCAGATCGAAGAATCCCCTGATTCTGTAAAACCAAACGCAGGTAAAGGTAGCTGCTGCTCCTGAAAACTGGTTTTGATATTTACTCTCAAACAGAAAATCCAACCATTTTGCATGCAGTCAAATGTTTATTCCTGCACTTTGACTGATAGCAAGGTGGACGGAATGTAAAGCAGCTCTCATTATTGATGTGCGCTGTCAGGCACGCTCTCTGTCCAAAATGAGACGTCTCTCTCATTAATCATTAACAAAGTGGAAGATGTGGGATGCCTCCGATGGAATGAAATGGGCAGTCAGTTTGCACGTTTGTCAACACAAAATACGTGCTACCATGATACTGGTGATTTCTTTTTCCCAGTTCCCTATGTTTTTATCTCTGGGTTTTGATTAGGCCATTTTGCATGCAGACAAATGCTTTTCCTGCACTTTCACTGATAGCTTGATGCAGCCAGGAAATAGTGTAAAACAGGCCTCAGCATTAATGTGTTCAGTCGAGGACATTCTCTATCCAAAAGGCAGTGCCTGTCCCATTAATCATGGGAAGGTGAGGGCGAATGAAATAAACCAGTCCATTTGCATTTTTGTCAACATAAATATGTCTGCCATGATGCTGATGTTTCTTTATGTGAGTGAGTTTTTGATCATGGAAGGTTTTTTTTTTGAGCAGTTTCACACCAGAGGGATACATTTTCCTCTTTATGTAGATGTGAAAATATGAGCAACAAAGAGGAGATCAGAAGCCAAGACAGTGTGTTTACTGAGGACTGACTACACGTTGCAAAGAAATAGCTTACAGGGTGGAAGAATCCTCCAGGGATTTCAGAGATAGAGACACATTTCAAACAACACGTTTCCAAGCGATTCTATTCAACTGCATGGCAAAAAGGACGCTGTCTTTGTTTAATTTCTGACAATCTTTATTCAGACATCAGGCAGGATGGCAGATCTGTCACTACAGTACATGAGCAGGGCAGATTTCTTTCCCCTGTATTGAGTGATTTCTCTGTCAGCATGTCAGTCAGATCCACTGAGGAGTTCAGTCTGTCTCTGATCTTGCTCCAGATCCACTTCTGCATTTGGAAAAAATTCACTTCTGTCAAAAAGAACATGAAAAGGAGACTCTCCTCTCCAGAGATGGACAGCATTGGTTGTTTGTTCATACTTAAAAGAACCTATGTTTATGTTCAGTAGTGTAGCACAGCAGGAGGTGGTGTGATGTCCTTAAAGTGGATTGAAAATTAGAGGCCTGGGTGGATGGTACAAAGTCTTTGACTTTGACTCAGAGGACCAGCACGGCATCATGTCTTCTACCAACACTCAGTAGTGGTTTCATTTAACCATGACTTTTTTCCTGTAAGCCAAAGGAAGATGCTTTTACCTCCTAAATCTACACAAGGTCTACATACAGAGATGACAGATCTCATGGACTTAACAGTACATGCTGTGGTACTTGTACTTGCTCACTCTAACCCTCCACCCAGCAGTTACAGAGTCAATCAGCCCAGTGATCAATACCAATGTTGTTGATCAATACCAGTGACTTGACAATTATGTGTCTGAGTGCTAACATTTCCAGCTTTCACTGCTCAAAAAGGTGCCAATCTTCTCTCCCAGCCTACAAACAGCTCCACTGCAGACGACAGTGCTATCAGTAGGCAACACATCTAAACTGTAGTGGTAAAGCTCTTTTAAGATTTAGCTTATGTACTGAGCCACCTCTCATGCAGATCCACCTTGAGGCTGACATTGTTAATTCATATAGAAGTATCTCATCATCTGCAAGAATAATTCTCACAAAGGTTTGCACAGACATTCAGTGTCCCCTGAAGATGTATTCTGATGGCTTTCGTGATGCCCTGACTTTTCCTCTACCAGCATCATGAGGCTGACATTTTTGTACATTCATTCCCACCAGCCTTCACTGACAGAATACTAAATCAAATCACTCTCTTTATTTCTAATAATAGAGCTGAACCAACTCAGAATCAACACCATACTCTGACTAACTTCCTGTTTTGGATTTGTAGCAGTACTGTAGATATGCCTGCCCATAAAAAAAGCTCTTGAGCCAAAACAGTTACAGTATTTTTCTAGCTGTTCATGAGAACTTTTGGTCAGGCCTCCAGCGTCCTCGTCTCCTCCTCTTATGAAAATGTGACATAGTATGTGTGCCAGTAACAAAGGAGGGAGGTGTGGATGAGACAGTGTGGAGGCTTGTGTAGGAGGAGATCATTTCTTACAGTGTTGTTACAAATTGTTCTGGTCCCCAAGAGAAATTAATGAAACCCATATAACAGTTTGATTTCCAAAAACAGTATAATGACAATATTTTTGGAGAATTAATGTCCAAATATTTGTTTCTTCATCACCGATGCTCTTTTTGTAATCCCATCCAAAATCAGGAACATAAAAGGACCCTAAAACTTTTTGAAAGTTTCAGAAGTGTATACATTCGAGAAGCCTTCCTATGCAGGGAACAGATGGACTCTTTTGGCAGACTTTTCCGTTACAGTGTGTGGGATTAAGACAGGCTGCATTAAATAACCTGAACCTCCTCAGGACAGCCAGCTCTGCCCTGTCTAATCTATTGCCACAGTGTTATCGGACCACTGCAGGTTGTTAATAATGTGACCCCCCCCCACGTAGTCGGGACTGGGCTGCCATGTGGATTGTTGGATGGACTTGGAGCCTTCTGGCTGTGTCAGAAATCCGCCAACAGCAAGTTTGTTTGTGTCCCAGCGTGGTGGCAATGCTGGGATCAGTGAGTGGTGGAATCTGTGTGTGTGAGTCAGTAATAAAATGTGTTAGTCAAGGGCTAATGAACAGTGCTTTAACATTCAGTATGATAGCTGTTGACCTTTATGGGCTGGTACAAATCACAGCAACAGTGTTACATAATATTGTAGAAAATATAGTAATCAATTGCCACTGAAATAAATGTTATAATCTAAAGAATGTACAAAAAATATTAAGCCCAGTTTTAACAGAATGATATAGACGTTTTCAGGGCCGATCTTAAGCTAAAAAACAGAAAAAATAAACAAGCCATTGTCCTATGACATCAATTTCACTTCAGTTTATCCCCATTAAATTCTCATGCTCCATCTAAAACCATGCTTGTATTCTGAGTGACACTCTAAGAACAGACCGACCAGGGACCACTAATAAAGACCGAGCAGTCCGCCTACGAGGATGGGGAGCTGCAAGCCTGCATTTCTAGCTGGGTGCTTTGCTACGTTTCCTGACCGACATTCCAGTTTTACAGTTTAAGTATAAACACCATATTGTAAAAGGATTCCGTCAGTTTCTACAGTCAAAATGTTAATTGCATGAAAGTACAGAGGTGTAATCAGCAATTCTTCTTCTAATTATTATCATGTGGAATGGATCCTTTCAGAGTGTTGTATCATTGTCTGTTCAACCCACCACAGAAAGGTCTTTTTGTACTTGATAGTGTCTAATGTCATGGGCATGTAAATGTAAATTCCAACATTATTTTCTTTTTGCAATTTCAGTTATTAACGAGCAATAACTTCCTGACATGTTGCACAATGAGGACATGACAATTAAATACGTACTGTACACAGATACATGTAGGATGCACTGGAAGAACCTTCACTGATGCAAAATAAAAAAAATTAAAAATACAAGATGCTTCTTACACAAGCTCACACTTCACCATTACAGCCTAAAAACCACTTTGTGCTTACACATATGAAATTTCTAAAGCCACTCCAGGTAGCTGTTGCTCAAACTCCTGACGCATCAAAAACTGGCCTAAAATGGACACAATAAAGAGCGTTTGTGCCTGAAGTATTCTGGCCTCTCTGAAAACCCACAAAGTTACAGTGCAAGCACTTTAAGAACATTAATTGTGAGGGAAACACCAGCTGAAATGTGTGTTTAATCATTATGCAGGTGTATGCAGTTTGGAAAAGTGCACAACCAAGATCATAGTCGTTAATGAGCATCATTACTGAGGGCTGTTATTTTTCTATCTAGGGGACAAATATGCTACCACTGGATATAATTTTACTATTCACACATGATAATCATTTCTAACTTTCTCCTACACGAGACATCGTTGGCTCATATGAAATATAAGGTTTCACAGTTCTTGTTTGAGTTCAGGTTCAGGGCTGACTGACTTTCATCAACAATAGATATATGATGAAGTGGCTGTTAATATAGTCCCAAAAAGACCACAAATCGTTGCAATGTAAGTATTACGAGATGCAAATCAACTACAAAGAGCTGCAAAACCACCACAAAGTGACACAAAACAACAACAAATAACAAGGTGAAGACAGGACAGTACTGGAACTACAAGTGTGCTGTTGATGCAAGATGAAGGCTATACTGTATATGAGTAAATGTTATCAAAATAGTATAATACAAAGTCAACAGTAAAATAATGTCAGCCAAAAATGCCCAAAAAGAAGATTTTTGACAAGATTATTGCTGCTACTAAATAGTTTAAGTCACTAGACTGGACCTGCTAAAAGCCATCAAAAGTCAGAAAAAAATATTAAAACTTTAAGCAAGACGTCACTGAAGGAAACAGCTGTAAAATTATATGTAAAATCATATGGCACATACTGCTGCTCTTTATTCTTCTGCCGTTGGAGTGGAGAGCTACTGTAAAGTCACTTTGTGATGCGTCTATTTAATTTGCTGCAAAGTTCTTTAATCCAAAGTTTTCACTGTCTGAATGATGTTGACTCACTGTTTGACTCTTTCAGAGACCTGGTTTCCACTCGTCTCTTTCTGTCTGCGTGTATATACAATAAAACAAGGTTTTCTCGAATGCCTTAAAATACATACTGCCTGAACCTAAACACAATTTCTTATCCTGCTTTTCTGTCATTTGTCTGTCAAAGGGACAAATGCAATTGAGGAGGAAGCGACTTGGTCGCTCTTAAGTGCCTCCTTCCTCAAACACATCCTCATTCATCAGGAGGCGTGGCGCCTAAGCAGAGACAAATGCAGAGGAATCCCACCTGACAGCAGCCTTTAAGGAGCCATTCAACCATTTAATAACTACTCCACTGGATTGTTCTAAACTGTGTTTGACATCTTACTACCTGGATGACTAATATGAGTCCACGCAGACACCACCTACAGTCGTCCTCCTTCTCATCAGTGTTCAATCCTGTGACTGAGGTTTCATCAGAATCCTTCTTTAATCTGGGATGGCGTGAAGCTCAAATTGGAGATAAGAAGACAATTGAGAGATAACAGGATGGTGCCTTGAGGTGGCCCCTGGAATCATATCAACTGCGGCCTGTTGGCAAGATAGTCTGTAATCCAGGATGCCACAAGGGCCCCTACATAGCAGCAATATGCTGTTAAAGGCGCAGGCAGAGAAAAGAAATGGTCCTGGCCTTGCTATCAGAGCAGCACTCTAAATGGGAGGACGAACTGTGGAGCAGCTGGGCGACGGCATCATCCATTGGGGTTTGAGCCTGGCAGGCAAACTGAAGGGGGTCCAGGGAAAGTCACAGGAGCGGTCCGGGATGGTCAAGGAGAAATGAACCAGTGCTCTACAGTGACTGAGTGGATTTGTATACACTCAAATAATCAATGTTAACCTAATAAAGGACAGACTCTGCTGCTACATTATCATTTAGATTTCTTCTGATCTGATCAGCTTCATTAGAGTAAGCACTCCATTATAATCACAGATGAACTTCAGTCTTTAAATATGCACACAGTGTAAGAAAAAAAAAGGTTTATCTGAGCATGACAAAGGAATGCACCTTCTTTCTTTTCATCATTCTTTTTTTAACATAATAATAATAGAAATACAAATACAACAAAAAAGAACAACTAAGACTAGCAGGTCCTGGTAAAGCTGCTTTTAATCTTTTTGTCCTCTCAGACCTTTAGATCAGTTACATGAACCTATTAGAAAACCAAATCGATGGATTAGAAATCACATTGATCCCACTGATTCCCACTAATCCAAAGTTGTGTTTGTATAAATGCACCAAGGGGCTCAGTACAGCGAGCTGGCACACTGGAGATGTTTGATATCTCTGTTTACAGAACAGTCTGTTTACATTACAAAAAGTTCACACCCAAGTTTCCAGCACATTTTTCTCTGCTAAAAGTAAATCAATATTCCTTCAGTTTTCTTTCAGTAAAACCATGGAATCATTTAAAAAAAACAAAAAAAACATCTACTAATACATGCACCCTGTGTATTTTATAGCCTTTTGAATGAATATTTAGTTATTCAGTCTGACTTTTTACTGACTTATCTTTATATAAGCTCAGCAAAACTAGTTGTTGTTGTTGTTGTATGTGTCATTTCTCTCCCAAAGTCTGTGAAAAAGGAGAAGGAATATGATGTGATTTCAGATAATATACTCTTATCTGTAAACACAGATACAAAACCAGAATGGCACTCAGCTCAGGCCAAACAATCCCACACGTCTGTCTGACTCTTCTAATAAACACGGTAAGTACATTTCTTTATGGAACGCAGATTCAGCATTTTCTTCCACCAGATCCAGATTGTTATCAGGATCTGCACCAAACTGTTCAAACTCATAGATCGCAACATCGTAAATAATTCATGCATTTGTAAAACAGGAGAAATGTAGGCAAAACAGCTGTGAACAGTACTGGAAATGTGGCTGCTGAGGAACAGCCTGCCTGAAGATGCTAAACTTAGATAACAGAGCCACAACAAAGAAGCGACACACAAGCACAGTGCAACACAGCCGCATCCAGTGGCTGAACTCTAACAAAGATCATTTGTCAGAGAAAGAAGCGCATCTCTCTAACATGATTCCATGATCGAGGGCAGGCTTTGTGTTGGCGCAATTCAATAAACCTGAAAACAAGAAGAATGGCGAGTCTCCTCTTTGGAAATGATCTCGCTGATTGTATCAGTCCCAGGAGCCGGAACCTTCCGGTAAAACTTTCATTAAGCTTTTATTAAGTGGATTTGATAAGAGAAAAGTGAGGATTCAGACTGGATAAGTGGGCTCAACACTGGATTTGGATTTTTATGAAACTGAACCCCAACTCTGTTCATAAAAGGTTTAATGTTTATCGTTGATGAGTCATGATATTTCATGTTTCCTCATTTGAATGAAAAGAGAAACTCTCTGCATTCAATATTTGGGTGTAACACTTGATAGTGCCACACAGGTCAGAGCAATCCTGGAAAAACACTAAGAGCATCTTATTATTAACTACAGATGGAGAATGATCAAGCGGTGCTAAGTGATTTGCCAGCAAGCTACTTCAGCCCCCCTTCTGTGAATGGACTGAAGTGGATGAATATTTCTGCCTCCACTTTTCTCCCTTCTCACCTAAATTTGTTGAATCCCCCTCTCGGCTCAGATGGAGTACTCTGCCTGAATGTCAAACCAAAAGTCAAATGTATTTCATTCTGTGGCACAAGACAGTGTGCAAACAGAACAGTTTTTTTGGGGGGGGGCTGAGCTATGGGACTGTAAGCTGAGGTTACAGGATACATTTTCAACCATTTGAATTTCTCCAGAGCTCTTTTTTTTTTTTTTTCTAGGGTAGACCTATCTCTCATAAAATGGGGGATCAGGACAGAGCTGATAGCTAAAAAGGGCAAACATCTAAATGTTGCATGTGCTGGAGACCACTGTGCTTTTTACATTTCTGTCTTACGAACGTCTTCGCGAACAAAATTATTCATGATAAACATTGAGTGTGTTCATGTTACTTGGTTTTGACAAAGTAATATTTGAACGTCTTCGTCTCATAAATGCCCTGGATTCTCTTTTCTAATCCTTTTAAAATTTCAAAGTGCTCAGCGTCAGACAGTGACAAGGCTTTATGATGAAACTCTGCACTGTGCATATTGTTTTATTACTCTTTCTATTTTTGCATTAAATCTGTCAGGCTGTTCTGTAGTGTGCCCTGATTTAAGCTGATATCACTAATGTTAGTAATTATGAAATATGATGAATCACATGAATATTCAAAAGTGGGTTAATAAGAACTGAGAATTGTCTTCTTAGCAGCTCCATATGCCTGACACTCCAGTCCATTTATCCAAATATCATCCACAAACAGCAGGTAGTCACATTTCAATTCACTGCTCTCCAAACATGATAACCAATCTAAAACAAACAGAGGAGCAAATAAATAAGATAAATAAGTCACCTGCTTATTAATGCTGTTTATTCAACTACTTTCCATGGAAAGGACAAATAAGCACATTTCCGGAGTATTAGCTCTGCTCTAATCCCTCTGGATAATTACCTTTCTTGTGCACCAAGTTCTATGGACATGTCCTCATCACACCCCATGGACCAGCTGTAATTTAGCTGCATAACAAACAGTCTGAGGAACATCCAGTATGTAGCCACTTCTAACTCTGTACTAACAAGGCATGCTGTTTAACACCTTCAAGTGCCCGTACAGTACAGTCCACACAGTTGACTGGCAGGTTTAATATATATATTGCCTTTGGCCCCAGAAATGAACTAACACTCCTGTGGATACTACCTGGCCACAGGTTTGCTGTGTGACAGCTGAAGTGCTCAAGGTTTTAAAACTAGGTTTAGACAGTGGGTTCTTATACCAGACATGGTCTCAAGTTTATAGTGTCAGAGTGTGTGGACTCTTTCAGAGTTATTACAACAGCAACAAGGGTAAGATGCCACTGAGGGCCAGGTGTATAAAGTACGTACCCACCTCAATGTCAGTGCAAACCGACCACAATTATCACAACATTATTTCCTTCTCATCAAAAGACTGCAGCAAGTTTCTCTTAATCAGCTATTAAACCGTTTTTGGCATTTCAGCAGAAGCAGTATTATAGAGTAAGTTTATACTGATGTTCAATATACACTCCAGATGTGGGGCAGGGGCTCACACCTGATCTGTGGCTGTCAGTGAAATGAACTGAAACTTGCGACAAGTATACTGTTACAACGAGGGGGCAGTTACCACAAACCCAGGAGAGGACCCAAATGCAGTAACCCAAGACAAACATATGGGTGAACTAACACAATTCACCAGACCAGGGCCAGGAAATCAAAACTCAAGCAACCAAAAGTCATGAACACCAGTCCCAAAAAACTCAAAAGTCCTTACTTGAGGTCAACCAACAAAAGAGAATCATGACAAGCATGACCACAGACTGACAGGTGGACCATGGAACCACAAGACTTAAATACACCAGGGTAACAAGCAACAGGTGAAACCAATTTGGGGCGGGGCAGAATCAAAAAAAAGGAGGAAAACCAGACAAAGACAGGAAGTAGATTAAGACAAGATACACCAGGGACAAGTCTTCAATATAAAACAGGAAATCCCCAAAAACCCAAACTCAAAAACCCAAAACAAGAGTAACTTGACTAAAGAAACACAACTGGAACAACAACTAAAGAAACTAAACAAGAGTGCAGAAGCTCCAAATGTCCACAAAGAGTTTAAAAAACAAACCAAAGGAGTTCAGAAAACAGCCCCCTTAGACATATACTGTAATTATCTAAGCTTAAGGACACTGTCACATGTTGATACTCTATATATTTACGTTTTGACACAGTCTGTTATGCATATTATTAATCAAGGGCTGACTTTTGTTGTTTGGCTTAGTTTTGTTTTCTTTTTTTCCTAACTGGTCATGCTGAACTTTTCTTCCAGTGTTTACTAAGTGTCATTCTTTTAATTCTAATTGCTCTGAAACTTATTGTATGCTTTGAAATGAATATAAATTCCCTCTGCTGTTGACAGACGGTGTGTGAGAGAGATGTATGCCCGAGGCAAGGTTGAGATGTTCCCTTGTGTGATGGATCCATAATCCAAAAATGACTATGTAAGCCTTTTCAGGTGTACTTGTTATTAGATGTTGAGAGCAAATTATTCCTACTATAGGCTGAAGAAAGAAAGAAGTGCAGGCCACCAACACACACACCAGTATGCCCATTAGATTGTAAATGCAACTAAACTGGTCACTTTAGAAACCTAATGCATGATTCATTCATTAATGATGTTTTTAAATTGTAAGATTATGGTATCTTTACATAATATTTCGCTCTTTTGTTTCTGTGCACAGGATGGGACAGTGATCTTCCTTCCAAGGGTACATTTGCACCTTCATACAGACAACTGTCTATAACATAGATATCTGCAAACTGCAAGTTGCTGAGGTTACAGCTAGATTGCAACATTAGTTACTGCATACATTAACATGCAGGGCGGGCAACATGTGCTTTTTACCTAACAAAACATGGTGTTTTTTTAGATATTGTAAGTGTTTTTTTTTCCATTTCACCCAGTCCTATTTAATAATACCATGAACTAAACTAAACCTTGAGAACCAATGATTTTATTTTTATTTTTAATAAATTGCTATGAAGGCATATATATAGTGGTGTTTTTCCTTTTTCTTTTCGTTTTGCCTGTAAACACAAGTTCTACTTGTTGTAAGTGTTAACAGAACATGGTAAAGTAGAAAATTATTTTGCTCAAAACCTGTCCAGTAGATATTGAGATAGTTCACCGGAAAGTGAAAACCTTGTTGGGGGATCACTCAAGCAGACTTCATCCCCTCAGGATCATGACTGCTGTACAAAATTTAAAGGAAATCCAAAAATATCTATGACGTGGTGAGGCCACAGTCATATTTCTGTCAGCATTTCTGTATTGTAATGTGTTAACCTCAATTAATTAACATTCAGTTTCTTATTACGTATCAGCTGACACATACACTGGTAAAGGTATATTTCCAACAAGTGATGTAAAGGCCTTGGTGGTTTATATGTCTAGTTCTACACAACATTATGTAAAACTAGAGTGCGCTGTAAGGATTTATTGGTACAATGGCACAGGTGTTGACATCTAAGCCTGTTGCTGTTGTGTAGCTACTGCTATAACGGCAGGAAAACCATCTTCGTACTGTCACTTTGAACCATCCGAGTTTGTGTCTTTTTTGGTACACTGTGTCTATGCTCAGCAGAGTAACTTGTTGAGAGAGTCTTAGCTGAGGACTTGGGTTTTTAGTGTGTATTTATTTAGCCTCTTGTATCCTGTCCTCTAGATAAATGTAGAGCACAGAGTGGGAGGCCGTATGTTTTGATTTTGATTCGTCACTCTTCGCTGTGCCTGCAGGGGGTGCTATTTTACATAAATCTTATATAATCTACCTTTCTGCTGAAAGGGGGAATTTCTGGGGATTTCTTTCAGCAACAGAATATCAGCTCGAGGTGCAGGTATTATCCTCTGGAGAAGACAGTTTTAATATTTAGCAGGAAATGTATTTTGCCAGTTTCTGTCAGCAATCTCTGTTTGGCATGCCATATCTTCCTGGCACTTATACACTCTGAGTAAATGTATGCCTCAGTGTACCTGTAATAAGTAAGCTGCTTCAGTGGTTTTTTTGGGGGGCTGTGAAAGTTCCAACAGGAACTCTCTGAGGCTCCTCTCCAGTTGTTTGAAAAACGATTTGCCTTTTTGCTCACCTTTCCACTCACTTAACTTTTAACACAGCTCCACAAAGCACTGGAAATGCTTTTTGAATATATAGTCAACAGTTTATCTGTATGGGTTTTCAGTCCCACACAGTTTCACGGTGATGTATGCCGGTGTACGGCAGTCTTACATTAAATTTGTACCTCCTGGTTTTAGGCCCTTGTCAGAGATCCTGTCCCACTGATGTATATTGTGATTTATCATTTTGAATCAGCCTGTAATCCAGGGAGATAATGGATTAAAACATGGGGCTAATTTGAATTTGTAGCACATCTCTACCACTAGTATACCCAAATGTTTTTATATTTTGCGTCCACTGACAATACTTCAACCCACTCCAATGTGCAGCCATGCGCATCCCATACCTCTGATCAATAAGTAGTCATGAGCAACAGGGAACCTTTGACAGGCTTTGATCATGTTGCAGTATTTGTGATCATGCTTCATGTGCTTGAAAACTGAGGATCAAAACAGCAGTGTGTGTCTGTAATGTTAATGCTTGCCTTGAAGTCCACGACGACCGGATTATTTGAGAGACTCTGATGGATGTAAACACAGTTCATTAGTTATACACTCTACATTAATGAGAAAATGTAGAAGCAATTATTATTTTTTCCTTAGATGAATCAATTATTGTCATTTGGTATTTGGTTTCTTCATACTGAGCTCTCTGATATTGAAGATGAAGAGGATGTTTCTTGCTCTTGCTCTGTGTTGATTAGGCTGATTAGCAGCACTCAATATGTATGTTTTTAATTGCACTATAATGCATTTTTAAAAAAAAAAAAAAAGGGTGCTTATGAAGCACAACATCTTAAATTATGCAGACACTAAGATTTTATTAATCTTGTAAAGTGGATAAATTTGATATTCTATATTTTTCTTAAACCAAAATGGATGAAAATACCTAAACCAACAATGTATTTATGCCTTTAACAAGTGTTGTCTGTGGATGCACAGCCTGGTATCTCTTGTTTCGTTGTGCCATAGAGCTCATCAGGGAGTCACACCTCTGCACTGTGACATGTTTCTTCATTACCATAAACCTGGGCATTGCAGTTTCTTTCATATCAGCCCCACACATGCACATGTAGTAGCATATGCGTAGCTGAACATTACTTTCTTTAAAAAAAAAATAAATGTATTTTTTACTTGTTTCACATGTCTTAAAAGAAAAGTCTTCAGTAGGAACAAGTGAAAAAACAAATACACAAACAAAAAAAAAAAAACAAAAAAAAAACAGTGGGTTTGGGGCTGAGAGCCAAAGAAATGCTGAGGAAGACAGAATGTATAAAGAGACCGATGAACACATTGTTGGTTTTGGTCTTTACATGAGAATTGTTGACAGTAGCAAAAAATGTAGAATATCGCTGGCTTTTTTCTTTAACTCTCACTATGCATTTTAATCACCCTTTCTGCACAAAAATAATCTAAACTTCTGTGCTTACAATGAACGTAAACATGGAACCAATGATTCTGTCCATTAACTATTCATCAAAAATGTTGCCAAGAAAGAGGGAGGGTATTGTTTTTTTGTGCAAGTCTACGTTTTAAAATAAACCAAGAAAAGAAAAATAAAAATAAAAATAAAACAGAGGACTATGAAGCGAAAAGTGCTGAACAGATGCAGACAGCATGGGTTGTTCTGCCTGAAGCCTCAGTCTCAGTCAAGACTAAAACATTTCAAATACTACTCCATGTTTATTCAACACTATGGCCAAATCAATATACTATGAAAACCTGTATTACACTCACATGTTCATTTTCCCCTGGTCTGTGCATTGCATCTATAGTATGGTTACAGTTATGGAAAGTCTGAGGCAGTTTGGCAAATAAACAATGGTTATGCTATAATTAGGGTTGGGTAACTAAATCAGCTGGTTAAGGACAAACATGGCTACAGTAAATAAGAATGGTTAACATTACTCCAGTCAGACGTGCTCCTTACCCTTCCACCTCCCTGACCTCCCTGCCCCTCCTTTTCATTATGCGACACAGAGGACGCACTACTCAATGTCTTCTGAAGGATCAAAAGGACAACGTCATTTGTCAATATCTTTCTGATCTGATTAAGCTTCAGGGGAAGATCGTACTAATGGATAAAAGAAAACAGTATCGAGTATTGGTGAAAGACAACATGGGAACACAGTCTTCCATGCGATTTCTTAACCTTTCCACAAAGTTTTTCATAAGACGATTTGCAGCGCTATGACAGTGTCAACCTATTTTCCAATTTACAGTGCCAAAAGAAGTCCTTGTCAGGTAAATGTAAATATAATGTTGGTTGTTTGACAAAAGAATCATAACTCAAGGTCCTCTTGCAAGTGTTTTTGGGGGCTTTCAGTCATGCCACTTAGTATTTATAAGCAATAGGTGTTTGGCTGGTTGTCATGGAGATGGATGTGCTCTGTAGCCATTATGATTTCATGCATGAGTTGGGATTGTTTTGTCACATTACTTGTATCAAGGTCAACACTGAACATTAATGCTTATATTGTAGATCATTTGGGAATTTGAACAAATGGCTGACGCTCTTGTTTCTCTATTGAAGACACCTTCAGTTTGCATTTACTGTTGGTGTAGTAGGTATAGAGATATCTGAGAGATTTAGAGAGAGAGATTTCTGTCGATAAAAGGATGTGATCAAATGTAGTGATCTTAAGATTCAGAAGAGGAAAAACCTGATGGAAGCAAAAGGTACTGGCAGATGAGCACATGTGCATTACAGGCTTTTATTTACCCCGCAATCGATATATGCAAGTGAAACGGCCAACAGTTGGGAGAGATAAACTCTATTTATGCTGTACTGAAACACACAAATGGCATTTGTTTCATTCAGTCAGCCCCATACATCCTCTGCATGTCGATGCAGGCCAGATTCCATCAGTGTCAATGTATTAATTGTCACAGTTATTATTATATATCATGAAATAGCAACTCACCCTCAGGTCACATTCAAATGGAAAAACATCTTTCATGAGGGGGAAGTGAGAATATCAGCGCTGCACGGTCAAGAAGAGCTGGAGCGACTGGTGATTTCCCTTTTTCTTAATTCCATCACATTCAATCTAGCGGATAACTACAAAATATTAACTCTCCACAGATTCTTTTGATGCACTCAGGAGGCAACGGGAGCAATAAAATAAGTTAATTCAAATTCGTAGAAAGCGGTGTGAAATCGTCAGGGGTGGATACAGAGGATCACTAGCCACCGGAGATAAGGAAAAACTCAATAATGGTGGTATTATCCTTTAAGCTGATTACTAGCCCCTTGGAGATAGCTTGGCCTAAACTGACAAAGAGACCGCGTGTGTTTACTTGGATGATGAGAAAGTTATAGGTGTGATTCATTCATTACTGGATCCAACAGTGAAGTAACTTTTTTTTTCTTCCTTTTCTAAGAACTCAGGTCATTTGATTAACTGGAGGTGAGGATCTGTCCGTTTCATTTCCTTCACTCTGTGTTCTTCTCTTCAGCTCAGCTTTGATAGCAACATCTGTGACACGAGCTTCACAGACAAATTCAGCTGCTTGATCAGTGAAAATGAAAACCACACAGTCTGAAAGCCACACAGGCACTAGTTTGTGCTTCCATTTGTAAGAAATGAGATGAAGTCTGTCACGCTGTGAAACTCGGTGGGTGAGTCCAGCACAAAAAGTGAATCAAAGGTGCAGAAACACCACAAGCTGCAAATTCACCAGCTCCCTCACTGGATTAAAGTTTTATGGCCACAACTGGAAATGAAACAGTAGGCTATCGCTCACATGTTGACATCTTGTCTGTGTAACACCTGCATTCAAAATTTTTAGACTTATCTGGTTGTCTCAGGGAAAAAAAGGGATATATTGTTATTCAGGGCTTAAATCCTGCCCCAAACTAGGTTGCCTTCACTATAAAATTATTTATATACAAGATTGGTTTAGTTTACAGCTTGCAAATTACAGTGTCATTTTGTTATATATAACAAAATGAGCTTCTATGTGGAGCACTGACAAAATTCTGCCTGCTACCAGTACAAATACATAAATACAAGGAAGGAAGGCCAGAGGGTAGGAAATAAGGTGGCAGTATTTAAAAAAGGCACAGAAATAACACTTACATGCATAATATTACTGAGCAAAGGTACAATAATATTGTTCAACGCCTGATTGTGATGAACGTTTATTTCCTGTGGACAGCCTCAATTCTTGGCAGTGTCTCAGGTTTGGCCTTGTGTTTGCGTTAAGGATGAACACGCTAATGCTAATCAAGACTGGGAAATAAACAATAAATGTGGATGGAATTGAGGTGATTGGTTGAGGCGGATGGTTGAGGTAAATAATGATCCTAGCCAGTGTTTGACAATTGATGGTTATCAGATTGACGATAAGCATCAACCCCAGAACTATATTACTGGGCCCCTGTATGTTTGGTTTATTTACTTTCTCTAATACACCAAAATTACACTATAATTTGCTGGCTGTAATATGAAGCATTAAATTAATTAAAACTATGACTTCACAGATATTAAATATGCAATTTTTTTTAAAGGATTAAAAGACGGAAATTAGAAGATTTCTAAGTCTGTTATCACAGCCTGAAACACAACGAAAACTGCAATCATGGGCTGGAGGTAATACAGTGGCAGGATCTCGCCAAGATCAAGAGGTTCCTCTGAGATGAATGACTGTGCAGAAAGAAGCTCATCAGGGAGCCAAAGAGGCCAGAAGCAATATTAACGACAGTACGTATAGTGAGCTGGAGTCTGCTCGTTCTGTGGATGTAACTGCTCATTTGCATGTTTGCAAGGTTTCTGGGCTGTGCAGTCAGGTGGCAAGACAGACACCATTTTCTCCTAAAAATAACATTCAGTTCATCTTAATTATGCAAGAAGATGCACTCAGTGTCTCGAAATGAAGTGAAAAGGCGTCTTAGGGTCAGACGAAACTGGAGTTTTAACTTTTTGATCTGAAAAAGGTTTGATGGTGAAGACAATGTTGCCCTTCCCCTGAAGAATCCAGCAGCCAGTGTTGAGCAATAAAAAGTTTTTTTTTTCTGACCAATATACTGTTCAAATATTTTTTTTATACTACATATATTATTCTACTACTATTTATTTATTACATCTCAGGCTTAAATTTGTGGTCTACAAACAAGATGTATTTTTTACCAAGTAAATATAAGTTCACTTCTAACTTGGCTGGGTTTCTGTTGGGAACAGCTCACATGTATTAAATACCACAATGGCATTTAAAAGTGGAGATATATGTACTGATAACAGTAGCATAGCTGGGAAGTGATTGTATTAATGACTGCTGGTAAGTCACATCTGAAAATGTTTTGATACCAGATGGAAGACAGCTAATAATACTGTTGACAGCTCTGCAATGCAGCTGCTTAAGCCAATGCTAATATGAGCTTCACGGAGTGACATGACAGACTGCTTCACAGCTCTGGGGTGGGGGGTGGGAGGTGAATTTGAAAAGATTGGATGCGCTTATGATATTTCAGCATTTGGGGAAATACACTGATTCGCTTTCTTCCCACGAGTTAGTTTACAAAGTCTGCCTACCAGCACTTAAGCGCACTGACTGACACAGACGACGCCCGCTGTGGTTATGGAAAGCTATGAGCCCGATTGTTTCTTCTCCAGACAACAGCCAAGCCAACCTTTTTTTGTTGTCTGTTAATTCATGTAATTCATGTAATTAAATGCTAACTGACTGCAGCTGAGTACATGATCAGGTGACAGGTGTGACTTTAGCTGGTGGAATCACAGTCGCTGTTTGAAACTTTCAGACATTTTTACCTTGTTAATTATGTTAAGTCCCGATTTGAAAATTAATGTAAATACAATTAATCGTTCATCCCATGGATTCTTCCATGGAGCCTCTGTTGGGTTGGCGTTGTCTTTTACACACAATGAAAAATGAAGAAACAGTAAACAAGGACACACAATGCCACAGATGCCAGTAACCCTACACAGTTCAGCAGTGCTGCAAGGAGAAGCTGAGTGAATGACCCTCGGTCAGTGTGTCATCTGTGGACATTTCAATGCCTCCTAGTGACACCGGGGACACAGTGATGGAAAAGCGACTGAAAAAAATGTGTGAGCAAACAAATGAAAGATTACATGCAGAAAACATTCCAACAACAACAACAAAAAAAAAGGCAAAATGATTGTTCGTAAGTGAACTCCAGCCACCGCTAACCAATCTATAACTGTGACCTAAATGACAGTGGTATTCTTCTTTAAGTGCAGTGCTGCTGCATCATGTTACAAGGCTGGACAGAGGCTCTGGTCAGGGCAGAGGCGATGATAAATGGCTCCAAATACCAAGATATTTTTTTTGGGGGGGGGGGAATCAGCTGCCCTCTGGAACAAAACCACAATGCTCAAGTCAAAGAAGAATTCCATCTTTCAACTTGATAGCAAACCAAAGTGCACAGTCAAATCAACCACCGTGCGAGACAAAAGGAAGATCTTTATCCTGGACTTCCGGACAAACTGTGGATTAGTCCAACGAGGTGCGTGTGTGGAGAAATCTCTTTCAGTCTGAAGACAGGAAGGAGGGACTGCTCCCAGATTCAGATGTACTCACATGTACGTAGTGGAAACTTATCCAGAAAGGTTAGGGGTGTCATCGCTGCATGACCAAAGAGATTTTCGTGTTCCATTTTTATCCATTTTCAGAAATTAGCTGCTTCTCACTTCTGCCGTTACGTCACCACATCCAAACGAAAATGGAAAGACTTTGATTTAATAGGTTTTCATTTCAGCCTTCAAGGCAATAAAAACTTGAAAATTAGACAAAGCCTGTAGACGTCTGATATCCATGGCATATCCACACAGCAAAATGCACTTCCAGTACTGATTACAGAGTTACTGAAGACAGTAATTATTCATAACCATTACAGAAGCCAACTAGCATGTGTGTGGTGCTCTGATGAAGACATACACCGCTTCTGATGTGTTTCTGGTCTCATCTTTTGGAGAGCACCGAACTGGACTGTGCACAGAAAGATTCAGTCGATTAAACATTATTCAGTTATCAGACAGCTCTGAGTAGTTTGGAGAAACGATTAACGCTCAGTATTATTAGGAACGATCTGACAACAACTGCCTCAGTGTGAATGTGTATACAGGATGTATGTAGAGGTGTAGATATGTGGAAGAGTTCAACATTTTGGGAAATGCACTTCTTTCCGTTCTTTCCAAGAGTCAAATGAGAAAATCAATATCAATCTTATGTCTGTGCAGGAAGGCAGCTATAATCAATATTTTCATATTAACAATGGATCACATGACCAAATATATATATAAGAGGTCGCTGGGTGGTAAAGAACCCGCAGAGGAGGAAACTGAGGAGGAAACCCAGCTCTGGATTTCCTCCTCAGTTCTCAGCTTTAATGCTGTAGAACATTTTAGTGTCTTTGAGCTTGTTGTTTTGGTTCAGTCTCGCTGGTGGAACAACTAGCAGGGCTCTTTCTAAAATTTTGTTTAATCTGTATATCAATAAAAATGTAAGAAGGAAAATTAAAGATAAGTAATAGGTTTTTAGCTTCTTCTCAGTGAACAGTAGTTTATCCATCCACTCTGCACCTCTGCGCAGTGCAGCCAGTGAGCAAAGTTTTTGGTTTTGGTCTCTGTACTGGCAAACACACTGATGGCACAATAAATACCCAGCTGTTGTTCACCCAGAAAATCTCCTTTTTTTTTTTTTTTTGACTGTCCATCGTGAGTCAGACAGAGTTACAGGAGTTGTTGTTGTTGTCTTTTGGCAGCTAGGGACTGAACCACAGACCCAGAGATCAGCAGCCAACCTGCTCTACCACCTGAGCCACAAGCCTCACAGACGGTGTTAAAGGAATGAAATGCTAAATCAGTTGAGTGCTCTTTTAATACACAGATATATTCTTATCTCACTTAATGCAAATAAGTGGTTCAGGAAATGTATTACTAAAATGTGTGACTTTAATTAAATTGAAATGTCTTATCCTTGCAGTTTCCTGCTGAAAAAAAATGCACAGTTGAAACCTGCATTCATCAATACAACACTTGCAAAAATATATTTTTTACACAGCATTTTTTTTTAACAAGTCTCATTTTCACTCCACTGGTCTGGTTTATATTAAAATAAGCAGCTCATTATCAGACTAAATCTCAAATTTGGCTTGTCTTAGGTATTCTAAGTGCTCTGGCAGTTAAACAAAGAGGAGTATTTACATTTCTCCCTCTCATTATTCCTGGAATGACCTCCAGAGCAAAATTAAGCTACACTCAGTAACTGCGGGTCCAGTCAAGGAGAAGTCCTTCTCACAGAACAGAGCTGCTGTTTTCCATAGTATGTTTAATTAATGAACCGTTATTAACGATGGTAGCAGTGGAGCATTAGGGGAAGTAATGATTCTACTGTCAGTAATTATAGTAGTAAGAGGCCTGTTTATTATGATTAGGCCGTATAAGCCAGTGAGCCACTATTTCTGTTATACTTTTTGGCTGGTTTATTATTTTATATATATTTTTTAATTGATGTTTGCAAATTCGTTAATATTTATTATATTGGCTGCTGCTGACTTATTGATAAAATGCTGTATATGTAGAAAAATGTATTTTCTCCTGGGTAATGAACTGTGTGTCTCAATGTGTGTGTGTATGCAGTACATGGTATATGCAGTAGTAGTATATACAGTAATATACATAGGTTGAAGTGAGGAAACACATGCTGCCAAAGCTCACAGCCTAAACACAGCAGTTCCTGGAAAAATAAATGGCAACGACAAATCACACAGATCCAGATCATCCTCTGCTCTGCTCTACTACATCAACACATTCTGCCTTGGGCTGCTAACACAACACATAGTTACAAAGCATTTTTAGAGAACCACTCTCTGCTCTACACATTAAGATATAGTACACTGTAGCTTTACATTTCAAATTCGCATTGTGATTGGAGAACAATGGGATGGCACATGCGGGATTTGTGTGAACTTTAGATGCAGGAGCGGCACAACAAAACAAATCTTTCAACTTTGTGGAGAGAAAAGACAAAGGTCCTTTGTCCTCACGAGCACAGAGATACAAGGCACATTATCTGAGGTTTGTTTGTGGAGGATAAAACATTATGATTCCCATGGTTCTGGATCAGTTAGTCAAGATTTAGGAGGGTCACGGGTGAATTTTCTCCCACAGTGGAGACACAACATGAGTCTCAATCATACACATGTGGAACAATCTCACACTATTCAAGTTACCCTGTGAGTTTCTGGTGTGAGTTTCCAATTCATTGTGAAAAGCAGCTGCACTAGCTCTTGATTAAATCAGCCTTAAATAAGCCTTTTCACCACAGTTCCCAGCTCAGTGTTATAAGTGCACAGAACAAAAGACTTAATGTGGATTCTGTTTTAGGGTGAAAATCTTTAACTTGAATCGATTTTAACATTCATCCTTCTCATGAATGGCAAAAAAGACTTAATCACCTGATTGTCCCACCATCACTAATTCACCCTGTATACACAGACGCTGAGAAAAAAATCTTTCCAGTGCCAGCTATTGTTCATATTCACAGGCTAAACGTATTTTACCCCAGAAAATACAGGTAAACAAACCTGCACGGGCTCTTCATGAGTGTTGATGTGCTGCCACCCCACATGCCCCGTGGTATCAGAAATCTGAAACAAAGACCTGTGAAGTATGACGATGTGTGTATCAAAAGATTACACTAATTTCGCCGAACCCTTTTTTCATGCCGGCTTCAAAAGGCTTGTTTAGCTATGTAGCATGAAATAGCCTTTTACTGCTGTTTTTTTTTTTTTTTTGCAGCACCGCCATTTTAGCAAAGTTGGCCAGCATGTTGCACACACACTTCAGTGTCTTGTCCTCTCCTTTCCTGCCTCCCGCTCCCTCTCTCTTCTTCTTTCTCTCCCTCTTGCTGTCTGTCTTCTTTTAAGAGGCCATATCCACATAATGCCAAGGCCGACGGTTTTGCTGGGAGCACCTGGTGAGTTAAAGGCTAGGCCAGGTGGTACACAGCTTTGACTGCCAATTAGAGCGCTGACCATGTGAGAGCTGCCCGAGATAACTTCTAATTAACAATGGACCTCCGAGGCATAACAATTAGCCTTTCCTTCAAATAAACCCACAGATAGGATGCATGTCAAGCCCACTGACAAAATCCTTTTTTCCTTTTCAGCTGCCAAATAATATCCTGCTGAAGACACACACAGCAACTAAAAAAAGACATGCAGGAAGTAACAGTAATCCTGCGCAAAGCCTTGTAGAATGAGAGTGTATGAACAGCATACATATTGTATAGGAGAGTCTATTTGAGTAAAGAATGAAGGCTGCTTTCCCGACAAGGTCGCAGATGCCGCAGGCCTGTTAACATGGCTGTAAGGAGAATATAAGGTACAGAAGATGCTTTACATTGATGATGACACTGAAGGAGCAATGCACACTTTCAGCTTGACCGATTGTACCAGAAAACGATTAGGATAGCAAAGGGTGGGTGGGGGAGGGGGGCGGCATAATTTGATTTTGTTTTCACGACAAAATGATGAAAGTCACGGACACCGCCCGTGTTCATCACAATGGATAAAAAAAAACGAGAAAAACTCCTAAGGACGTTGTGATATGGAGATGTATGGCTCTGTGGCCAGGAAGAAGCATCTGCTGCACAGTACAGTATGGTTTTACATAATGCATCCATCCCTCCTGAAATGCACCAGCTGTGGATTCCCTTTCTCTGCTTCCTCCAAAGACACCTGCCAATAAGCATTATCAAACACACAGTTGCAGATAAAAGCCGCGCAGTAATTTGACAAGCCTAATTGCAGGAGTGATGTGTAGTCTCGACGTCGCTGATTGCAGTGGGAAAAGATTACGACAGCAATCACAGGAGGCGGTCGTGTTTAAGTTGTCATTTTGTAATCATCTGCGATAACCTCCCAAGTGAGGGGACGCGAGCAAAGTAAAGCAAGTTATTTAGTAAATGCTCACATACAGTAAATGCCATGTATTCTCAGAGTGTGCTCAGAGTATAAGAAGTCTGCTCAAACATGGATGGAAAAAAAAAAGAAAGAATGGTGCTGAGGTGTTTCTTGGAAAATAGCCAGGACTGTTAAATGGAAACAGAGGGCAAATCAAAAAGCCACGGAGAAGCCCAAGGGGAATACTGTGAAGTAAGAAGACAGTGTGTGACTGACCCGAGAGGCCAGAACAAAAGACACTAACTATTAGTGAAATATACTCGTACATGCACATACACATGCAGACCACCACCCGAGGGACTGGAAACAGTTCTGCCGTTGCTGCTGCAGTCTTGGTCGCAGACCCTGTTGTAAAGCCGTGCACTTAAAGGGTCTGATTGGGGCTGTGGTGAGCCACGGGGATTCCTCTGTCTGGAGTCTGAATGCCAGAGCTGAATAACTGATTATGGCAAAGCCTGCACTGACTTAACTCAGCCTTTCGTGCCCCACAGTTAAAGACCAGAGGAAATACCTCGCAGGATAGATCTTAAAACTGGAGGCTGGATCGTTAGAGAAACTTGCACAAACTTTGAATGAGATGTTAGCCGCCCTTGTGGAACGCGATGCGTTTCTTGTTCAGCGTGGCGTGCTTTGAAGTGGAAACAGCAGCACGACTGCACGACTGCAGTTTCATCAGACTTTTCCTTGCAGCATGTCTTCATCTGGCTGGCAGCTGCTGAGAGTTGCCATGTTTCACGGTGACTCATTGCTGCTTCCATTCTGCATTGTTAAAAAAGATCCCACAAAGGACTTCCGTTCAGAGGAATCACACAGATCTTTTAAATTACAGTATATACAGATGAGAAAGCCTGCACTGAAGACAGAACACATTATCAGAATGACACATATTTCTCTCAAAATAGCTCCTCTGTGATTGTGTAGTGTAACTAATGGCAATTGCTTGTGGTAACTACAGTTTCTAGATGTAACTGGGTTCCTTGATAATGGATGCCACCAAAGCACCCCATCTCCATCTCTGCCACCCTCCTCTCTAAATACTGCAGCGCAGTCCCCCAAGGTCACGCCATCCAATTTGATTGGAGATGTGATGAGGAACTGATGGAGCTAATGTATTCTACTTGCTTATTATTTATAATGGAGAGGAGAGGTTTCAGTGGAAAATTGACCAGCGTGCTGCAGACACCTTCATTAGCAAAGAGGTGACATCCAATACAAAGTACACAACAGAGGGGATCATTACAAAACTCATAACCCGTAAACCCGGTGTTTACTCACGCTGAGATATTAAGCCGACAATAAAACACAGAATGATTAATGTCTACAACAAATTAAAAGGACTTCTGTCACAGGAAATTGTTGTTTTACATAATGAGCCTGCTTCCAAGACATCAGAGGCTTACTGTAAAATGTGTACAGCACAGATATCTCTGCCTTCTGCACATCTGCTGTATATTCAACAGTTGCTCAGGCTCGGTCCACAGCTGAACATAGTGGATGGTATATGGTCTTTCTGAAGTCTGAAAGCTGAGCAGTGCATGAGTTAGCCAGCCCCCCTCCCACCACCACCCCCCAACCAAAGAATCTAAAGGCAAGAAATCAAAACCAGTCCTCCAAAGGGAGAAGTTGCTTTTTCTCAACATGGCACCACAGTACAGGCTGGTGGCCGACTGAAAACATTCAAAGATGAAGAGAAACAGGCACAAACGTGCGCATACTAAGACCTTGAAAGCGGAGGCTATGAATTCTGAGATTAATTATAAGCACTGATGAGTACTCCTATTAATCCGCAGATGTGGAAAAAACAAAACAAAACAACAGCTGCTTTCCATTAATCATCCAAGTATCAATAATTGTACAGATTTTTTGCAGAAGAAAGTTACAGTAACACCTGGTCAGCAGCACTTTAATACTTTAAGCCCGCATGTGAGCTACTCTGTCAAAGGTACTGAGATTAAAAGCTATAATTAGAATATAAGGTGATAGTAGCGCGGGTCTGTAGAGTTAAAAGCATACGTTGTGTTTCGGTACTCACTTAAAGTCCAACCCGGGCTGCCAGTGAAAGTCCCGTTATTTCCGTGCGGTTGTGGCAGCGGCGGCTCCGCGGAGAGCGAAAAGCGAGCGAATCAGCCCCGTCACAGCCTGAAGGCTTCAATTTGAAGGGGAAAACAAGCTCCAAACTGGCAACCTCACACCGCTGCCTGTTTGAAAATGAAAACACCGGGAGGAGGTTCACTCCCCTGCTGCAACAAGCACATCCATGCGTTTTTTTTTTTTTTTTTTTTTTTTTTTTTTTTCCGCGAAGGAGGAGGAGGAGGAGGACGGGAACAGTTTCCTCGCGTATACTGTTACTCGCTTCCAGGCAGTGAGAGGCATGCATTTTAATTCCTGAGCGCTGACCATGAGGGGCACAACACTGCTACGCCCCTCAGCATCCACACACACACACAGACACACACGCACACACACACACACGCACACACACACACACACACACACACACACACACACACACACACGCACACACACACACGCATACACACACACGCATACATACACACACACACGCACATCAGGATTTTTTGGCACGCGTGACCAAATCCTGCTGTTAGCCTCCAGCTTATTACTGCAGGAACGAACAATAAGTTCCTATACAGTAATAAAGAATTCATCTCTGTTTAATAGCCACCTTTATATCTCACATTCATTTCTTTTACTGTAATTGCAACAGTCTTATATTACTATTAAACACAAACTGGGTATAATTATACTTTGATTAGGAGCTCTGATTGATAAAAGCTAATATTCTACATGCCCCCTATATTATTCCCATAATATCCCTAATGGGACTGAGTGAGTTTACAGTAATACTTAGATCATGTTTGGTCCGTCTTTGGTCCGTTTGCTTACAGGATCACTACAGCTTGTTTCCATAAGTGCAGCAGACTAATAGGATAATAGAGGTGACTGGTAGCTTAACTACAGTGAGTCTAAGCTGGGTGAACTCACTCAAGCTAAAGTTCACTCAGCCATAATAGCCTCGGGCCTGCAGAGACCTGTTGGGCAGATTTATGCCCTTGGCTAGGTGACTGCTTACCTTTACCCCCCGAGGCCACTGAAAAGCCATTTTGTTCTTAATATACAATGTGGTTGCTTCATGAAAACTGGCAACATTCAGACTAAATCCTCAGCGAGGGATTGATTTATAATGTCACTAATTCTTTCGATCAGCCTTTACATGCCGCCATTATCTTACACTAAGTGGTATTTCAGGGCCCGGGAGTACCTGAAATTGTTTTGTTTCCACAGTGAGCTGTCAAGTTGTCAAGTGTGAATGTCAGGAAATATACTCTTCCTGTGTCCTTACAGAGCCTGTGATAGAAGCTGACTGGCCATTTTTTCAGAAACATGAAATACAATTGTTCAAAAAACATTTGTTCAAAAAACAAACCACATTTTCAGTTAAAGATGTTTTCTGAACATACACGAGAACAAACTGGATTAACCCCGGTTTGTAATTTGAATCTGCTATCATAAAAGCAGATGAAAATAGCAATACATTAAGCTGAAAGGCAGTGCATGGTTTGCTTAACCAAGGGCAAGACAGTAGCCTTCTTACATCAGTGTAATTTTCTATTGCAATGAGATGCCTATGCCTGCATTTCTGCAGCTTGCCCTGGGGCCCTGGACCCCCAGAGGCTCCTGGAAGCCACTGTTTGCATGCAGATAAGTTCATTTGATAGAACCTTTCCTCTCTAGTTGAGATTTGCATGCGGTCTTAGGCTCAACAGATGGGTGGGCTCTTGGCTGGAAGGGGACTTGACAGGCCAGCTGAACATACAGGGGGAATGATGGCTGCTGGCAGTGTGTGTTGTGTGTGTGTAGGGGGCTGGTGGGAATGGAGTGTGTGAGAGTGTGTGGTTAACAACATGGTTAAACTGGGAGCAGGGCAGTAGAAATAGAGCTGGATGCAGCGTGATGCACTGTAAAATCTTGTCTTTCCTCGCTTTTGGCAGTATGTGTGGTGGTGATGGTGGTGTGATATGGTGGCATCTGTTGCCATGGTGTTCACAGCGATCGCAGCCGCTGGCTCAAAATATCCTATTATAAATTTGAACGGCTCTCACTATGACTTCTTGTACTTAAATTCTTATATTTATGACAGAAATAAAACTCCTGCTATCTGGAGTTGTGAAGACATCACATGCATGAGACTGATGCTACATCTACATAGTCCCAGGAAAACAGTTAGCATCCGTATCAGCTCATGATCCATGTAGAAGAACATTGTTGTTGCTGCTTAATCATGTAGCTGATCGTATATTCATAAACACTTTTTCACTTCAGTGTTACCCTAGAAAAAGCGTGTAAGATGAGGACTAATTAATATGTTTGGCAAACATAACCCTATCTTGGATTACAATTTTTGACAGGGTTTACTGGAGTGTAAACTTCCCAAAATCTTGGAAGTAATGTCTGGGCATTACTGTATGAGCTATTTAGCTGGACAAAAAAAAAAACAAAAAACAGATAAATGGTGAGTGGTGAGTTTTGCTCTTACTACAGACCCACGCCTCAACATGTGGAGAAATCCAAAGCTTGACAGGTCTGCCGTGTCTTGCTACAGTTGTGAAGCTATGAGTATTGCTGTACAGGGGAGGGACTTGGTTAACTGTCAGTTAAAACTTTATCCATACAGCAAAGTCGCTTTGAAGGTTACTTTTTCAAAAAGTTTTTAGAATTTAGCTTAAATGGTTCATTTTTCGATTGACAGCCTCGGCTGATTTATTTTTCAGTGGCATGCCTTTGTCCCCAGGTCATGAAATTTTAATGTAGGGGATAATGTCAGCTCGTAATTACCAAAAAAAAGGGGCAAAATTGGATTTGTGCAGGGCTGCCAGTGTTACTCTGAGGGCCCAGTAGAGACCAATCAATACTATGAACATTAAGAATTCTCTCCAAATGCTAGCCTGGAGATGTTCAATTGACAACGAATGGAAGATAGATTTTGTGGTCTCAAACTTTGTCAGGATTTGTACCTTCAAATGAGACAGATTTTTTTTTTTATCATGTGTATCAGTTGTGAATTAGGGAGTGTGTTTACCACAGAAACAGCACAGCTTGCTGTCAGCATTTTCAGAATTTCATTTGCCATTACACGTCATAGCTTACAAGCCAGGACAACATTTTTACGCTTGTCTCAAGTCAATTACGCAGACCAAAGTATCCGAAGGCACAGGAGTATAAATCTACAATGTAATGGCATGGCAGTAAGTCAGTGTACTGACTTGTGTGACCAGTCCTAAGAAAAAATTAATATACATTCAGGATACTTGCAGAATAACAGCTACAAGGTATTTGATTAAATTTCTAATGCTAGCAATTTTTCCATGTCTGAAGTTGGTACAGTGTCTGGCAGGTTGATGAAGCATAAGTTAATTAATTTCAAAATCTGTGGCAGTAATTTTGGGTCACATGGGCTTTGAACATCCTGAGAGCGAGCAAATCTGGTTTGTTTAAACCATGAGTGAATGATAACAGATGGATAATTTCCACTGAAATAAGAAAGATGCTCTGTGCTGTTTACAGTGTAGAACACCAGAATAAAAGACTCTCACAAGAATGTACTTGTGTTTTTTTTTTTGTTTTTTTTTTGTCTTTTTTACACAGAGAGTGAAATTCATGCTGGGCTTTAGCTGCAGTATCTGTGCGCCAAATAGCAATATCTCCCAGCATGAGGCGTACAGCCCTCTGGCAATATCCTTCTCACATAGAGCCAAGGTCACTTGGCTAACTACAGCATCTCATCTCACAATGCAAAAGGACTACCAGTTTGTTGGGCTATTCTCTAGTGGGGGGACGCTTCATCACTATTGCTCTTCTTCAACAGACCCTTCATCATGAAAGGCTGTCGACGCCGAGGTTGCATGCCCTTCGTTATTCAGTGTGCAAAGTGCTGCTCTCATTCTCATGTTTTCCAGATGCACACCTAATTACACCTGTAGAAAAAAAAAATAAACCAGGATGCTTTTTTGGCTCTTCTCCAAGGATGGGTCTTTCACCTCCTCCCATTCCTTCTTTTTCTCATTCACTTCTCCAACAGTGTACATTCAACTGTCAGGTGCTGAATTCATATATATTATTTCCTCCCAGTAGTTCATTCCCAAGTTTCTCTTCCAGTACAGTCAAACAAAATGATCCGTCTCGGAGCTGGGATGATAAAATGGTCCAAAGATTACTGTGGAGGCAGGTAATCTTTGTTGTTGTGGAAGTTGCAACATTACATTAGTAAACTGGGGAGAAAAACTCTCCGATCATCGAGCAAAACTTTTCCAGTTGAGCCTCGCAGCAGCAAACTACTCAACATTTGTGAATACTGTAACAAATACATTAAACTCTGCGTCATGTAATTAATTGCTTTATTGGCATGTAGCTGTTTTGTGCAGCTACGGGCAATTAGGATTAGACGATGTGAGATATGGAGAATCGAGTGCTGCGGCCCTGAATGCTGCCTCTACCAATTCAGCAGCAGCAGCTCCACATGAGAGTGAGGACCCCAGGAGTATTTTGCAGAGCAGATTATCAATTCACTGCTGCCAGGAGAAAAACTATCTCTCTACTGGGAGATGCCGTTATTTCAAATCTTTGTCCAATTATATTACGCTTGTAGGGGCAGTGTGTGTGTGTGTATGTGTGTGTGCGTGCGCGTACATACAATACATGCAGGTTGATTGGGCAGGCTTGAGAGGAGGACACAGTACTTGGGATATAATCAGTAGTAGTAAGTGTTTCACAGTCAGTAAAAATAGTTGGAGAGCTGCATGGCTTCTGAGGAGAGATGAGAGGCAGGGTCCCTGAGGACGGTGTCAGAATCTGTCTTGTTGATGAAAAAATCCTAATCAAAAGCATTAAGAGCAGCGAGTGTGAAGACAAAAATACAGCCTGTGTTCTTCTGATGGAGAGCTGAAGCACATGGCCGCACAAACAATCTCTCCTGGTTGGTTGGAGTTTATTCCCCAGTTTAAATGCAAGTAATCTTTAAATAACATAAAGACGATGGCCATGGAGATGAAGCCCGAACTGGGCAATTTCTGAAACAGAATCAGAGATGATTTGAAAAAGAACTTAACGGACATCAGAGGGGAAATTCAACAGAAGCTCAGGAAAGTGCTAACGGATCTTTAAACTGCAACTGATGGAGTGGGTGAGGCAGAGGGTCAGAGAGCTGACACTGAAGAGTGGACTGTGGACAGAAGCGCTGAGTCAGACACTGCAAGCCCAGGAAAGTGTACAGATGAAGCTAACAGACCTGGAAGCATGCTTGAGGCGTAACAATGTCCGCATTTATGGCGTCCCAGAGGGAACTGAAGAAAATAACATTCAGCAATTTATTGATAATTTTATTAAAAAAGTGCTGGAACCTCTCGCTGAACTTGAACTGGGAATACAGAGGTGCCACAGAGCGCCCAGTTCAAAACCACCTTAAGAGGCATGACCCAGATCAGTGGTCGTATAAGACCTGGTGTTTCACTCTGCATGGAAGAAGACAGAGATTCAGTACAACGACAGGAGGATCTACTTTATCATGACTACTCGCCATGGATGCTATCCAAAATGAAGTCACATGCACGGATTAGATTATATTCTTGGGGAGAAGGGAATTTGATCTCGAGCTCCATGACGGGCCATGCTGATGTTGCTTGGCCGATAGCCTGTGTTTTATCTTGATCAGAAAGTATTATCTATATCCTGTTTTAGGGAATTTGTTGATTTGATTGCTTCCTCTGGAGTTTTAATATGTGGATGAGAATATCAAGAAACAACCCAAACTTGACTCCTCTAATACATTAAAGAGGCTAACTCCTAATGTCAGGATAAACGTGTAGAGGGATTTCCACCCGACAGAAAAACTATTCACATTTTATTCTGCAAGAAAAGATATTCATTTGAGAATTCACTGTTGTTTTTTTTTGTTTTTGTTTTTTTATAAATCAGACAGGCACCGACTCAGACATTGCAGGATAGGGGTGAGAGATATCTCTGACCACTCACTGTTTACTTAACTTTGCATCTAGACTAGAAAAAGAACAAGCTCTGACAACTTAATACAAGTATCCTGAATGATAGTACATGCAAAAAATATGAGCAAGAATAATTTAAAGACTCTATGTATAACAACATTAATGGAGAAGTGTTGTCAAGTGTCTTGTGGGATGCTCCAAAATCAGTGATCAGAGGAAAGCTCATAGCCTTCATGTCTCACAGAATAAAGGAAAGGTATAAATAAGCTCTTTGATTTACAAGAGAATCTGAAGGTTTCAGAGAAGGAACACATCGAAGGAGACATTAAATTAAACATTAGACAAAAAAAGCCAAATTTGCTGAGCAGAGATTTTATGAAAAGGACCCCGAAGCCATGGAAGCAAAGGAAGCAACAGGCAGAGACTTCTAGAAATTAGGGATCCTAAAACTTAAAAAAGTGTTGTACATTGGAGAATACCCGACACATTTTTGAAAATGACTACAGAGACCTGCAGTATATAAGGAACCAAATCCAACTATCCCTCAGGGGAAAAAAAACTTTTCTAGAATCACTAGATTTACCCTCCTTTGGTGAAAAAGAGAATAAAGTCCCAAAGGCAGAGATTAGAAAGGAGAAAATAGGGAAAGCAATTTCTAGATTAAAGGCTAAAAAAGCCCTGGGAACGGACAGTTCTCCAGCCAAAGGGTACGAGGCCTGTGAAGATCAAATAGTGCCCATACTTTTTGATTACTTTAATTACACACTTAAGGAAGGTGAACCACCAAGAACATGTAGGAATCCTTCGGTTATTCCTAAAGAGGGGAAGGGCAGAATGTAGAGCACTGAAGCCAATTTTTAAGACAAGTATTGAACACAGACTATAAATTGCATGTGTTCTGAAAGATTAGAGCATATAATCCCAGAACTGGTGCGTCCAGACCAAACTGGCTTTGTACACTCAAAAAAATAGCTCTTTGAATGAACTTAAATAAGTCATGGAAAGTGTTTCCACACAATTAAATGGCTTTCTTTCAGCATTAAGCCACTCTGTTGCTCCAACCTGATTTACTTGGGTCGGGTCAACATAATTTCTTAGGGTTGATCCTACTTATTTGCTAGAGTTAAGTCCAACTTAATTTAATAGGGTTGGTCCAAGTAATTTTACATTCCTAAAATTATACTAGTAAATTAGGTCGCTCTAATTGCCCACAGACACTGATGTGGTTAGCGAGCACACTCAAACAGTTAATTAATATCCAACGTAATACATTCCACTTCTACATATAGCACTGGTGCACACAACTAAGTATAGCTTATAAATAAACAGCTATCTTCTTCAGTGTAGCCTCAATTAAACAAAGATGACACAAAAAATAAAAAGAGCTATGGACACCATGGTGAGTGCAACAGGTATTATTCACAAATGAATCAGCCTGACATTTCTCATGGAATTAACAGTAGACACACATATGAAAGCAACGGAGAGACTGCAGTTTTTACACACCAAATACCACCAGGGACATTATAAGGCAAGACCTAGAAAGTCTTTGTTATGGCACACTCTTGCAAAGCAATATGTTGCGAGGCAAGGCAGTGGTTGTTAACGTTCCTGAGGATGGAGAGACAAGGCGAGCTTATTATTGCTCTCACCTGTCTCGACGTCATTTTGTGTCTCATGCACCGCAAAGACCTTCACAATCTGCTCTCGGTTCGAATCGTTCATTTTATATTTCATTCTTAATGCATCATACAACAGGCCTTGATTTTCCCGGTTATGTGTAGAAACTAGAAACTGGTCTTAGTCCACCTGAATGTGAATTAATCCAATACATGCTGGGTTATTGAATTTCATGCAGATACTACATGATGTAATCACGTTCATCTTGGAAACATGAATTTATTTCATACAGAACACATGCTACACTTTAGTAAATGTAACAGCCACCCAATGATAGGCAGACATAAGATAATATTAGACAGGTGTTGCATGTGAGTGATCATGTTGTAGCAAGGACTGAACCCAAAAGCATGACTCCGGGAAGCAGAATCAAAAATAAAGTCTTTATTTTCAAAGTAACAAATAATAATCACCCAAACGGGGAAAAAAGGCAAGGAAACAAAATAAAGAAGAACAAAAAAATCACTCAAACACAAAATCACTCTTTCAGAGGAAAACTAACTAACTTCAACAAGACTACAAAAGATCAAAGAAACAAAGTAGAAAACAACACGAGACCTGACAGAAGAACACTGA
>JBBMJY010000005.1:17023891-17034438 GCA_037833715.1 Toxotes lorentzi
TTTGGGAAAGAGTTTTGAAAAAAGTTGAAAAAAAAAAAACTCTTTTTTCAAAAAAAGAAAAAAAACCCCCCCCCCCCCCCCCCCCCTCCAATCCATTTCATTACATGGCTTGATGTCAATGTCACTTACAATAAAGATCCAGATCTGTGCACAGACTGCTCTGGTGACCTTTTCTCAAAGTGCGCTGTGTGTGACACATTCAGTGCTGCATGATTTCTATGTGCAGCACTGATCTGCCCATTTGTAAAAGTGAAATTAAAGGAGACTGGAAGGTTATACACATTGTCAAGAGCAACAAAGAAGCGTGTCAGGAGCCCCTTACATTGGCTACATCTTTTGCTTTCAACCTTGGCAGACCTTGAAGTGCTATCCCTGCATGACTGGCAGCAAGAAAATAGTCTTTGGTTTAGGATGACAGTCTCGAAGAGACGTGTAAGTGGGTGGGTTTTTTTCTTGTCTCTGAGTTCTTTTTTTGCATAGTGATGTAAAGCCTTGTGAGTCACAATGTAGGCTTGGGACGTGTATTGTTCATTCAAGGGTAAACAGAGATCCGTTTTCATGCAGTTTTCCATTAACAAACATGCAAACAAATATAATTTTTGAATAATGGGACAATATAAACTCCAGCCCAGGGCCACAGGCTGCACCTCAGTGAAAGCTGAGCTCGCAGAGAGAACTCAATCCATCGCTGTAATGTCATTCTCACTTATTATGAATAGCATTTTCATCGGTTCACCAGTCAACTGATTGTATGAATTACGTTCCCAGGAGTAATAAAGTCATTTGCATCGCCCTGGTTTACACAGCCGTGAAGAGGGACGCCCATTTTTTTAACTGTCTTCCTGTTGCAGCAGTGAACTGCCTCAGCGCTTCCCATCAGTCCTACCTCCATCCTCAGGCGCCACAGCTGCCCCTGTCCCCACTTCCACTCTGTCAGTGCACTAAATCAACACCCAGAGTAGACATTTGGCTACTGTGGTCTGTCTCCTAACCCATCCCCACTGCCACCCCCGCCCCTCACACACGTCATTAGTTATCAAAACACTCGATAAACAATCTGAAACTTCATTCATTCCGATCCGATGTGTGGCTTTGGTTCTGTTTTTCTATTTGCTCCTGAAATGGGTTTCACAGATGGAGAGCGCCAAGGTGCATCACCAACTCTCTTTGAGTTTTAACTCCACCGTGATTCAGTGTCAGCTCTGGAATAAATGTATGACTGGAGGCACAGGTGAGCCAGACAACGAGAACTGTCAGCACATCCAATCTGATGTATAGTGTTTGCAGGGCTGAATGAAATATACAATTCACAGTACATATTAAGACGGACAGTCCCCCTGCATGCTTGTATTGGTTTTCGCTTTCTGCTATAAATGAGATTCACAGTTCATTCATTTCTCTCCTTCCCTGTATGTCTCTATTTTTAGAGCACTCGTCTGCAATTAGAAATTATAAGAAAGTAAACTCTTCTTCAAAACGTCTCCAGATGTCAGAAAGAAATCGCTCTGCTTCATGTTTATTAATTACAAGCAATATATCCTTGAGCTGGGAGAGAAAAAAAAATACAATTTGCTGCACCACAGGACAAGAAATTCATCCTTGGGTGCTGTGGATTCGGTCTTGTTTGTGGATTCAACGTGTGTCTTTCATTTTTACAGAGAGAAAACCAGGAGGGAGGGAGGGAGGAGGATCTGAGATTCAATTTACGGACAAGATGGAAAGCCAACACAGATGTCAGGAGTGAAAAATACTTTCAATTGACAAGTGAAAGAAGTTTGCAGTGTTGAGCTGCGATGGTTCTGGCAGATGGGTTTCTGTCCTTGCCACTGTGTTTACAGCTGACATGCAAGGCCCTGGCTGGTGAAATCCTGCATCTCAAGATTGTTTACTGTGAGGGTTTTTTTGTTGTTGTGGTTGTTCTTTTTGGTGCTTGAAAATCCTGCAGCACAACAGGTTGGAGGGACAAGAGGAATAATTGATGTGGAGCATGTGCATAATTTATTTCCCAGCCATCATGATCAAAGCAGGCAATGCCATGCTGTTTCCCTCTGCACTGCTAGGCGACAAATGTCCTACCGGCGACGGCCGATTCTGTGACAGACACAGTAGCTGTAATCCACGTCTAGAATCACCATATGGAAAGCACTGATATTCAAGGATATTGCATAATCAGCGCTTGTTCAGCAGGAAATGAATAGCACGGCTTTTTCATTTGAGAGGAACCAAATACGCCTTGAACGATTTCCATAAATGAAACAAACATTCTTAGGCATGCGGTACCCAAGGTTTGTTTATTTTTAATCTCTTTTGTTATCTGTCATTTTTAACCCCCCCCCCCCCTCCCCTCCCCCCCGCCGGCCGGGCCACCCCCATCTGCGTGGAGGTGGGACATGTTTACCAGACTTAATAACTCATTGGCTCACCTGAGAATACGGTGCTGTGGCAGGAAGCATCAGCCGCCAGCTGCAAGTAATATATAAAGATGAAGTAAGGAAAGTGCCTTTTGAAGACAAAACCAATTACTTGAGCAATTTTCGTGTCAGACGATGGACACAGGTCATTTCATATCATTCCCCACCAACTCTCCTGGAAATATACCTTATAATATAGTACATTGCCACTCTGAGTGAAGGCACTGACCAAACAGCAGAGGCTGGAGGAGAAACAAAGACAGAGAGAGCAGAGAGCAGAAAGCATGCACTAGCATAACATGAGGTCATTTTAATGGATTCTCTCGCATCATTGAATACAGCACATGGTGGCAGGACCCCATGCATGTTTTGTTTTTGTTTCTTTTTGTCTGTCTGTGCTGGCTACAGCTTCAACATGCTTGGTAAACTAGCAGCTGTAAACTAGCAGCTGTGTTGCTATTTTGGTATTTAGGGATATGATACATTTCTGTTGTATCTTTGATGACATTTTACATTTGTCTAGTGTGGAAATGCGACCGGAACTTACACAAGGGAGCCTGTAACTGTTGTTTCCATTTTTAAACTTGTGGAGAGAAAACAGTGAGTTATTACTTCAAGCAGCAGTGATTCTTTTGGTCACTTTGGGGCAGCAGAGCACAACACAACATGTGACATATCATCACATTAAGTTTTTAAGGTCAACATGTTAACCAAAAAAAAAAAAAAAGACACCCAGCTGACACACTGGCATTCATTTGGAGTGAATGACTTTCCTCTTTTAGCTTTAGCTTTCGTTTGGGTTTCCATCAACTCCTGAGGGAAGTATTTGGCTCTTCTTCTGCTAAATGGTGCAACGCATTCACCATCAAGTCGCTAACTTTGTCTGTCTGTCTGTTTAATGTCAGCCAGGTCCTGCATAGTGAGGTCATCAGAGCTTTTTCACTGAAAACAGCTGCCGGCTGCTGGCAGTGATGTTCAGAGCAGCGAGAGTGAAACAAACAGTAAATCTGTGGGAAGTAAAACCGAAACAAAGCTAAGCTCTAAGGGGAACTGTGGAGTCTGGGTAAGCAAATGTAAGTCCAAACAAGTTGTCACTTCCCTTTGCGTGCTGTTCAGTCTCCACCAACACTGAAAAAAAATGTTTCCACCAGCAAGTTTCTATATGTGCCTTCTCTTTTTGTTTGGGCAGGTAGCATACTCTGGTTTATTAGAACTGTTTTTTTGTTTTGTTTTGTTGAAAACACCTGTTTTACTGTGGTGGGACTGATGAGAGTGGTGATCTTAAACCAAAAAAAAAAAAGAGGTGAAAGAGGCTAAACAAGTGTGTAGAGCTGAGGGAAATGGCCTTTCACATTACAGTCATTTGATCCACTGTTAATACAGAAAATAATAATTCTTTTAATTAATTTTTGCAGCTTTAATGTTTCTTTCTAAATATATATGAGATTAGTGATGCTGGCTTTCCACACACTGTACACATGCCCACTGAAAATGTGAAGGAAAATTCAGATAATGCCATGCATATCCTCATACACACTCTTGGTGTGAATCCCATCGCATTGATACTGCAACGTATGTTATTGGGCTTTGCCCTTAACTGTCTTAAGTGATAGAGTCACTATGTAGATGGCCCCATTCTGGCAAAGGAAGTCAGAGGAACTTTAATCATCTATCAGAGGGGACTTGGCTGGTATAAGGTTATAAAAGCGCAGCCAAAGCCAATGTGGTCTTGAATGACTAAAGGGTGAAAAAAAAAAACCAAAACGCTCCCCTTCATCATTGCATACAGTGTTCTAAAGAGTACACCAAATGCTCCAGGACTGAGGGTAGCTGTGTTTTTTTCACTGTGGAGATCCTGAAGCTGTTTGATGGTCTTGTGCTGTAACATGGTGTGCAGCTGTTCCATTCTTCCTAATTTCATGTAAACATGACAAATGCTTTCATTGAAAAAAAAAAAAAAGATTTGGTACTTACCTCTGGAGGAGCAAATGTTCAATTAAACACTTCACACTCTAGAGGATTTCACAATTTATTGTTTGAGAATTTGCCATAAGGACTGTAATTTGCAACAGAGATGACTGGATATTTCCTTTAGCTATTATTGAGCTTTGCTGAAAATGTCAACAAGATTACCAAGCGTTCTCCTCAGAAAACAAGCTCAGTTTTAAACCTGAATTTAATTAGTTTGTTTTGGGGGGTTTTGGTTTTGGGGGAGTTTTGGGGTCTGTGAGCCAACAGCAACTAATGCAGCGTTTTTTTTCTTTACATCTATAAAGAGACACCCACCCTCTAGGAGCAAATAAGTTCATGTCAGGGTGAGGTCAATGAAAAATGAAGACCCAGTCCTAAAGTGGAATGTCCCCCTTTAAAACACTATCTGATAAATAATGTGGATGATATGAGGCTGTTAATTCTAAGAGCACAGTTATAAATAATGAGCGACAAGAAGGCAGGAGCTCTTTAAATGTCTTGAGCCTGGAATTAAACTTGCTCTCTTAATAACCTGATGATTAACACATTCATAAGGCCTGACTGCAGCTGCACGGCACGTTCATAAATACTGATTTATGACTCGTGCCAGCCTCACAACAAATGAAATGATCACTTGTGATGGACCATGGAACAATGTGTCAAAACTGTTTGGCTAAATGAAAGAGTAAAGGTCTTCCTGTCACTTAATGTTTCCAGCAGAGAAACACGACTTGAATCTAAGTTTGTCATTTAGATGAGTAATTCTCCTTTTCTCTTTCAGCTGCTGCTCTGTCCTCCTCTCTGTTCTCAGGCTGATCACACAGTTCATCTTCATTCTTGCAACTGTGCACAATGCATTTGTGTTCCAATGTAACATTGTGTTCAGTATTGTTTAGGAACGGCTTTCTGCTTATTTGACAATGAATGGTGATTGACTATTTAAAGTAGAAAGAAAAACACTGTGGGGTCCTGTCTCTGTCACATTAAACAGATTTCAGATACAGGCAAAAAAAAAAAAAAACCCTAGAAAGACAGGATCTGACATTTTTAATTCTAATTCAGCCCACTTACATACGTGGACTGAAAGCAAATGACACATATTTGATTTATGTCAATGTGACCTCCACCGTCTGAATCATGGGGCCTGCACTTCCAAACAGAAAAAGTTAAAAGTAGCCCTTGACATCCTGAAATAGTGAATTAATTCTGTTTCTGTAAAGCCATTGATGTAACGGTCACAGCACTCCTGGCTCTGACCTTGCATCAAGTGTCTCTCTGCACACAAGTAGCCACTGCTGCAGCTCCATGGTTATTAAAATCTTGGCTCTCTTTTGTCTCCTCTGCCTCAGTAACCTTCATACAGCGTGACCATTAATGTACAGATGACACAGTATGCAGTGGCATTAGCCAAAGTTGACTCATTCTCATTTCCTTTGGCTATATATATGCATGACCATGCTGAGTCTGAAGTCTTTGTGATTATTCTTATCCACATGGGTTAAAAACCGGATGCGAGCGCCGCAGAATAACCACTTAAAACCTGATGTGTATGTCCTCAACTCACATTCCTTTTTTTTAATTTTGCAAGTTTTCCGTTGCCTTTGTGTACCCATCAGACAGTGCGTGGCAGATTACATTATATTTTGCCCAGCAAAGTAACTAGAGCCACCTCTAGGTGTTCTTTGTGCCAGTTTGTTTGAGGTAATGTAATCCCATGTAAGCATAATATCCAACCCTGTATCCCAGGAAGTGCGTTCCTTCTCATGCTTAATTGGCAGCCTTTTGAGAAAAATGTTATGCTGCTCCAATTATGTTTTTTTATCAACATAAAAACATAACGACCTCGCCCTAACCTTACCAAAGCTCTTATTTGTTGCTTTAAATGGAATCACACATGGAACTCAGGATGTGAATCACAGCCTCTGGTTTGAGTCCTGCTTCCTGTACTTCCACCATCTACTCTAACAACCTGCCCATAAACAATCCATTACAGTACGAGATTGTAGCACTTTGCTGGCCGGAGGAAATGTTCCCACCGAATATAATCAAGGCAACAATTACATTTCTCTAAAAAACATAACTAGGAAAACAAATTAATAATATATGTATTTAGTTTCTTTCTTTCACTGTAAAATGAACTGAAATAATAAAGGTATTAAAAGTAGACAGGGTCTCAAGGTTGGGTACTTGCCGGGCAAGTTACTTTGACCTAAATGCTAAGGTGAACATGCTAACATGCTAACATGCTCACAGGGACAATGGCCATGGTCACTGTCTTAGTTTAGCTTGCTAGTTTACTTCTCATATCTGTACAAAATGTCCAGTGTCCAGCAGACTTTCATCCCTAGAAGATGCACCATAAATTTGCAGCTAATCAAATTACCACATACTAATTGCCATCTACTAAACCTGGGCACTTCAGAGCCTCTAAGGGTCTGGATCCCTGGGGCTGTTGCCGACTTTGCCTGATTGATAAACCAGCCTTGTCAGCAATAAATCAAAGCAGAGCTAAATATAGAGAGAGCTCCAAATATATCCTTACATGCAACTGGGCTGATTTCCCTGATTTTGCGAAACATTTGAAAATAAACAGACAAATGCTGTATGTATAGGCTTGTCTCATGCTGCACTCCGTGACAGAGATCCTCTCAGCAGGTGCACAGGCTCAGGCCATCAGGAGTGAGTGAGTACTCAAAGCATCACATGCTACAGTATATGGACGTCCATCATGAATGTATTTGTGTTACAGAAAAAAGTTGTTCAGTTTTTAATGACAGTGATTAGCCTTACAATCAGCTCTCTGTTAAATGTGATTAAATTAGGAAAGTGTTCAATCAGAATGATGAACTCAGTCCTATACGCGCTCACTGCTGTGATGCCTGAGTTAAACAGACACCTACATACATTGCAAGTTCGCTTGATTGTTTCTTAATAAAACAAGAAGGAGCGGCCTATGTAATAATTTTCATGTCTTTTTTTTTCTCCTACGTTTCTGCTTGTCATCACCTTGACTACAAAAGGAAAAAAAAAACACTATTAAACATTAGTATGATGAGTTCCTGACTGCTATTTAATTAAACGCATGCAGGGTTTAACTGGAGACTTGCACTTTAAATGGCAATAGTAAAAGTTCCAGTGCTTTGTATTTCTCAGACAACACTATCAGCGCTGCCTTAATTAGAAATTTAACTCTTTAACAGCCACCGATGGGCCACCTGTTTGTGTAGACATCAAGGTTCCTGCTTAGTTTAGAGGCAACAAAGCAGCAGAAGACAATAATCTCACTGTCATTAGTGAAGTTTATTATGTGCCGTGACAAATGTGCACGCCATGAAGCCATAGTTTTGTGTGACAGTGATGACACCGGCAACAAAAGCTGGTCAGGCGAGATGGGAGAATGAGGGCAGAAGAGGTGAAGAGAGAAAATTAGTTCTTTATCACACTATTTGATGAGAAACCAGAAACCTGAAATCCATGTTCACGTAACCATGCTGCCTCCTGTCTAAGAGTCAGTACAAGAGAATCTGTTTGAAACATCTCCTGAAGACTCAAGTGCTCAAGCGAACGTATCCACCTCTGAGAATAACCTGCATGACTGGGTGACATTTGGAAGGTAAATACCCGGTCAAATATCATAAATCTTGCATGTGCATCCGAGCTCATCAGCAAAAAGCCACAGATTATTAAAGGTGCAAGAATAAATTCACCGCAAAGGAAAATGCCACCCTCGGAAATACTTTATGATTAACTGTGTTTACCCAGAATGCCTTTTTACCCCCCTCCCCCACTTCCCGCAGGAACAATTTGAGGTCACGGCATAGTCATAAAAGTCTAGGTACTGGCTAAATTGGACCTGCTAACAAAGCTTTATTGTTGTGTGTAGATGTGAGAAGCAGTTAAATTAAAATGGCACTCTGTTGCTGTTTGCACCAAACACCACCAGAGGACAGTGCAAGCAATGCTACCATCACGTCTTCCACCATGTGTGTTTCACACTCCATCTAAAAGGAGAAGTATTTAATGTTGAGTTAATGAAATATACATACGAAAAAAAAGACTGGCATTTTTCTATTTTTAAATGACAGTGATTCTTAAGGACTCATTAAATCCACTGTTATGTGAAACTGTATTTACCATAATATTTTTGTTTTTTTGTAACTTCAGTGACCTGTTATGTTTTTCACTGTAATGTTTCTATTGTCAACATACCCACGTGTCAACAAGTGAGGGTAAGGAAAGAGAGGACAACTGCAATAATTACTATTGTAACTATTACAGTTGTAATTACAGTACAGCGTTATTATCATTGCACAGCTTATATTAAGTACACATTAGTGTTAATGTTATAATCTTTAGTCTCTGCTCTTAATTTTAATTTAATATCCCATGTGTATTTTAGTCAATCTATATAATTTGACCTATTCTTTTTATTTATTTATTTATAATTTATTTATATTTATTTTAATTGAATTATTTAAATTGAATTAAATGTAAGAAGGAAATGTAAAAAAACAAAACAAGAACAAACAGAACACCTGCACAATGTTGAGTTGTTATTTCAGAGGGGATTCCCATGTGGGGCACTTCCACTGTGAGGACAGGTAACACCAAACCTGCTGCTTAAATATAACCTGTAATTTTGTAAAAAAAAAAAAAACAAACAAACAAAAAAAAACAACAAGACCAAATACTAATTGTTACACAGCATAAAATAAACCCATTGTCACCAAATCCCAAGTGAGATTGTGGAACAGAGCATGTTTCATGTGACTCTCCCCAAACTGGAGGATTACATTTTGGCCCAGGATTACAAATGATTCAACACCTACCAGACTACTGCTGTGAACAAACTGAAATTCTTTTTTTTTTTTTTTTCACCTGAGGTTAACTTGACAAATTATTTATGCCGACAGTTGTTTTAATGCCTTGTAATTTATGAAATTCAGATCAAATGTAAACCCATTTTACAATTCAAATTTATATGTGACCATGCACCGAAGCTTAGGGACACGCACTGGGAAAATTTTAAGTTCTTAGCATTTTTGATTTAATAAGTGTGTGAAAGAGCCTTATTGCATTTATATTGTTTTGCATTATATCAGATAACTGCGCCTTAAACACTTTGCTTAGGAAACTGCCTATTTGTCTGTTGCCTATAAAGTCTTACCACAATTTCTCAGTTGATGACAGCAGACCAGGAGAACCTAAACCCATCACTTTATCAGCTTATCTCAGAACCAGAGGCACTGCTACACAGAATGGTGAAGACTGATGATGGAGACGTAGCTGCTTAGAGCAAATTTCTGAATAATTGTGCTCGTTCAGGTTGAATGGTGAAACATTCCCACAGAAAAGTCAGCCTCCATTTTATATCACTCATTAAGCTGTTGGTACAGCTGCCCCCAGATAGCCAGAAAGTGCAGATGCAGTCCTTCAGCAGTTGGAGACACACTGCAGAAATATAAACAAACAAACAGCTTGGAAGACAAACCAAGATCTGGGCGTCCAAGAGTGTCTTCAGCGAGAAATGACCGCATCCTGATCCGCTTGTGCAGGGAAAACCGCCGAATAACAGCAACAGTGGTCAAACCAAACTGGTGTCCAGTGTTCCACCAGCACTGTGTGTGGCTGACTCCTACATCATGGCTTAAGGTCCTGCAAGGCTGTTAAGAAGCCCCTGATCAACAAGAGGCAGAGGTTAGCTCGGCGCCGCTGGGCCCAAGCACACAAGGACTGGACAGCCAGGAACTGGAAGAAGATTCTGTGGTCGGATGAGTCCAGTTTCCAGCTGTTTAATGCTCCTCGTGCTAATGTGAGGGTACGCAGAAGGACAGGTGAGGCATTATCTCTAGCATGTACAGGACCTACTGTCAAGCATAGTGGAGGCAGTATCATGGTTTAGGGATGTATGAGTGCTGCTGGCGTTGGTCCCCTCACTGTCTGTGATGGCTCATTGAACTCTGCTAAGTATTGAGCCATTCTCCAAACCCACATGCTCCCTTCTGCACATGCACTGTTCCGTTGAGGTCCAAACTGGATGTTTCAGCAAGATAATGCCCCTTACCACGCATCCAGGTCAAGTAGAACATGGCTGCAGGAGCACAATATCCAGGTCTTAGAGTGGCCAGCTCAATCCCCGGACATGAGCCCCATTGAAAATCTTTG
>JBBMJY010000005.1:17034538-17046944 GCA_037833715.1 Toxotes lorentzi
CAACAGTGTGAAAGGCTCGTGGAGAACATGCCAGCCAGCGTGCTAATGGCAGGAGTACTAAATATGAATTTTGTTATGTGATGGTTTATTTATTTTTTGTTCAGTTTTTTTCTTAATAACAACAAACAAAAGAAATCATTTGTTTTGTTTGTGTCTGTCTGATGCAGCCACACCACACAAAAAAGTGGAAAAACTTTTTTCCACCATTGTATGTTTCTGCTTTTGTCTGAACCAAAGGAAAATGAGCCGTGGACTGAGCAAACACTGAGATTAGAAGCCATGTTTCTCTGTCTGCTCTGACACTGTCCTTCACCTTTGTAGGTATGGCAGTATTGTTGATGTCCTTGTTTCCCTGTGAATATCAGTATTACATGCAATACACTTCTTAAACATTATTGTTCATTTCCAATGTAGGTACTGTTCCTACTGTGGACTGCATTTCACCTTAAATATAATCAGTCAGTCAACTCTAGTGACGCAGATACGTCGATAACAATGCTAATGCGGTGAGATCCCCAGGAACCTCCACCAGTGTCTGTGGGAAATTCAAATAGAAACTGTGAGCAGCTTTGTGAGATGAGAGGGTACAAAGGCAATCACAGGGCCATTATTGCCACAAATGGACTTCACTGGGATTTCAGAGTAATTAGCCATGACTTCCCTTAACCAGACCCATGCTGTCTAATTCCTTCATCCACAGAGAGCAAAACTGGTGAGGCAGCCTAATTTTAAAAGCAATCACCAGGTCCCATCATAAGCCTGGGATTTTCATTAGCATCTTGTTACTGCTCAAACTCCAATTATCTCTTAATTGGAGCTCATTTTGCGGGATTATTTGTGGGATAATAATCAACACTGCATACCACTGAGTCTAGAATTAGGTGAAAGCGGGTATATACTTGAATAGAGAAGCATGCCTTTTTTATATCATTGTGAGCAGCACAGTAATGTGTCTGTGAGCCTATTTATCTGTTGTGTCAGAAGGTTTAGACCAGACTCAGCATGGATTGAATAATTTTCAAATTCAAATCAACCAAGAGCAGCACATTAAAAGTTTTTGTCACGACTAATGACTCAGTCAGAGTTATCTTGTTTTTTTTTCATCAGCATATTATAGATATTGTTTCTCTGTGATATTGTTGATGATGTGATGGCAGTCGATGTGATTGGCTATGCTGCAGGGGCAGTGTAATGCTGTGGTTATTAACTGCAAATATAATGCATACTTTGGTTTTGCAGGAAAATGACACTTAAAAAAATCTTGTGAATAATATTAGTATCAGTATAAAGCAGTTTTCTCTGGCTGCAGGGCTGAAACCAGCTCAATCCTGTCACTCATATGCACTAAATTCTGCTGCACTCAGGTCTAGTTAGCTGCATCTCTTCTCCTCAGAGATGATTGTATGTGGAAAGATGAATCACATCCTGTTTGCCACCAACGAGCTCTTAGTGAGGAATTTCAACTTATAATAAGGCAATGACAAGGCAGTCACACCAGTGCACAGAAATGACCAGGTCTTCGCTGGGCTCTGTTCTAAATGCGTCCCATAGATCAGGTAGACAGAGCTGGAGCCAGAACTAATTGAGCACGGCTGGTTCTCCTGCTGGACTCCGGCGATTCTCCCTCCATGACTGATGGATGTGTCTCAGAGGAAGAGCCTGGCCCTTCTGCTACAATCACTCTGTCTAATAATATCCATTGGACCACACTCTCAACTTGATCAAAAGTATGAATGTGTGTATCTTTTTTTTTTTTTTTTTTTTTTTTTAAAGGAGGAAAAAAATAAAGCTTTCCTCTAATCATTTCGCTGAATAAATGTTCAAACCTCTGCCTTGATGGTCTGGTATGAATGTTTACCTGTTGAGACAGCAGTCAGGCCTTGCTGACAAAACTGCAGCTTTATCCACTGATTTAGTATTGATCATACTGGGGTGTACTGAAGGACGTTCTGTAATACAACATTCCCCCTCGAAAACTTAAGTAATATATATTTTTTTTCATGCAATGAATGTTAAACCTATATGTTAAACCTTCCTCCAAATCCCTTTGTCATATTGCTGTTATCTAAGATTGTCACACTTTAATTTCCTATAAAAAGGTACGCTTAATCTGCAAAGAGAACATTCCTCCCACTGAAATGATTTCCTCTCTGTAGTTATGGAAATTCAGGATTATGCCATAGGGTTGAAAACATGTAGTGAACACTGTAGTTAAGCCTCAGTGGTAACAGGTATACTACTGAGTGACAGTATATGGAAGCTTTGTTGTTTCCAGCTTTGTTGATTAAGATTAGATTCCTCTTTGTTGTCATTGTCACCATGCATGTCACCGTGGGCAGGTTTCTGGTTACAAAGATCCTCACGCACAGTTCAGTATTTCACCCTATGTGGACACACTGAGGACAAATCCTAAAACATGATAACCCAGATACAGATAAACTAATAATAAAACTGAAAGAAGAAACAAATAAACAATCACAATCATTTGGTTTCCCTTCTGAATCCATGTCCACAAAAATCAGTGTCTCTCTTGTATTCATATCAAACAAGATTTTTTTTTTTTTTTCTGATAGCTTTGGCACTTTGGATGAGAAGGCCTCTGCCCTTTATATCACCTGGTATTTTTGATTGTTTGTGGCCACATACTCAAAGCAGCTGAATACAAGCCAAGCCATTTCCACGCACAAGGCCATACTATGTGGCCAAAACCACAACAAATGCACCATATTCCCCTTATCATCATTACAAAAACAACATTTTGCTCACAATGATGTGTATTTTTAAAAGCCTGTCATTGATGTCCAAAGCCCCCTTTACATTCAAAAAGAAAAAGAAACAGTGAGCAAGCGACTGTTTTTCATCCTTTTCAATGACACGTCGCTTCTGTATTTTGTTAAGGTTAATGAGTGTCATGGTGGTCGTGAGTGCTGCGGTGGTTGTTTCTGTAATAAAGAGTCTTAGACAAGTGAACATATCAACACATATCATATAGAATATGACAGAGTGCAGTGAAGGTGTGAGCGAGAGGAGTGTTGTGTGTTATGTTATATTAAGATGAGTAGGGTGGGCCCTTTCTTTAACCATTACTGAAACTGAAAATTGAGACCCTGTATTGTGCCTGTAAACAGTGGAGTAAGTCAAGCCTCATGTGCTGAGTCACACTACAAGCACACTAACCTCACAGCACCCAGCGCATTTCACTGCCCTGCTCCAGCCCTTGCATCACTGCACTATGTCATATTCTAATATAACGACAAACAGCATAACCTTGAGCACTAACATGGGTTGGAGTTATTTGCATGTATGCACAACACTGGAGAATTATGTAATACCCTTTGTGTGACATTTACAATGCTGTGAAAAGACAAAACAGAAGACATCTTGCCTATATACATACATGTGCATGTGTTTTGAATGTAATACCGATTTTTTCATTACAAATGATAATATGAGCTTAAGATGTTGTGAGCTTTTCATGCCCCCACTAATGTGCAGTGGAGTTGAGGTCAGATGATGGTGAAGGGAAGTCCACGACAGTCAGGACTCCCTGGTCTGCGAGGAACTCTGGCAAGTCTTTGAGGTGATCCATGTTTGGAGTGATCCATGGATCTTTACCAACTCAGAAACTAATTTGGCCTATGGCTCTTTGCAGCAACTCTCCAGTAAAACAACTGTGAAAAGCTTATTTATCACCTAATAAAAAGTTGTCATTGTGCGTCTGAGAGGAATGTGCTCTGCCGCGGTGGGCTGACAGATGGCTGTGTTCACTAAACCACTCTGACAACTCCATCAGTCGTGGCGATTGAATCACCATCCATCAGTGGTGAACAATTACCGTATCGTTCATCTTACCAGAGAAATGATATTACCACTCATTCAAAGAGAAGCTTTGTCATCCATGACCAGAGCCTGCACTCGTTCAGCTCAGGGTGGCTGTGGCTGCATTGCCCTGCCGTGGGGACTACTGGGATACTGGAGTGCAGGGCTACTTTTTTAGATAAAACAAATGATGAGGATGAAAGGCAGGAAATGTGGATACACTTGTGTTGAGCCTGTGTCTGTGTTGGGCTGCCAACTCACAGCTGAGTGACCCAAGTCAAATCTCTCAGTTCTGAATTTATTCTTTTTACTGCATTAATGTTGACAGGAAAAAAACACAGCATAAGATCTGACAGTTCTCTCTCGTGTTTCAGAGCAGATTAGAAGAGCAGTAAGTCTTTTTAAAAATCATTTTTTTTTTGTAATTAAATATCTATTTTTGTACGTTTTTAGATGCAGTGCCATAGATTTCTTTTTGTGTGTGTGTGTGTGGCTCATAACCCCCCTCCTTGTTTTGTGTCTCCCTACAGATCCCGGTAGGCAGAGTTCACATTAGTGTAAGTGGGTGCAGCTGGCCTGTGCATCCAGAATGCATTAAGGAACAGCCAACCCTGTTTCCTCTCTTTCATTCTCCCCCTTGCACCACATACTTTCTTTTGTTTGGTTTAGTTGTGCTTCTCTTCATCTTACATACACTCACTAACACTACTGCTCTACTGATTGACCCTTTCATACATTTGCTTAATGTATTTTGATTGTTGCTTCTTCCCGGTGCAACTCTGTGCATTTCCCTTGTTTTGTCAGAGTCTGAGAGCCAGGTCATGACAAACTGGGGCTCGTCCGTTACTGATTTTGGTGAGTAACTGAAGTTGAAGTTTAATTAAGCTGAAGACGCACATGGCACATGCTTCAGTGTGTGGCTGTGTTGTTTCATTGTTTTCCATGTGGACAGGCAGAGGAGACATATTTGTGACTGCTTTGCATAGCATTTTGGACCAATACATAATTGTTTGAAGTCTGAAGTTTAAATAAGATGTTTCATCCATTTTGTCTAGTTCGGAGGGAGGAAGGCAGATTTGTTCTTTGGACCCAGTGTTTCGCAGTATTATGGTGTGGTGTGGTGATGTGTGGTTCTGTTGACTTTTGTTTCTGTAGTGCTGCAGTAAACCTAAGTAAGGCTGACTTCTCTATACCATCCTCTGACTGTCCAAAGTATTCCACTTGTGTGTGGTGTGATGGTGCTGTGACTGGCTCAGCAGTAGAAGCATGTTCATTTTTAATTGTTTGTCCTGCCACTGTCTGTTTCAAGGGTCTCAAAGGTCTATTTGAGCAGGTGTTGTCTATTGTGGTTTAAAAGGTTTCCGTCCAAATTTTGAGTCTGTTTAAAATGGCACGTTTCTACATTCCTCTGACATGCCTCTGTCCATCCTGAATGCATTTATGATCCGCCAGTGACACTACTGGTCTACTTCCTGACCATTTCACACATTCTGATGTATTCTGATTTTATTTTTGTGAATAAATGTCACTGATTCTTCCAGTACAGCTGTGTACATTTCCATCTTTGTCATGGTCCATGAGCCGGGTTGTGACTCTCATACTGAAATTTTGAACCGATGATGAAGCTAGATGAAAAGTCATGGCATCACTAAGGTTCATCAAGGACATAGTAATCCAGTTGTTGAGACATTTCCATTGTAATTACAAATGTCAACTTGCTGGTAACACTAGAGGAAGAGAGAGGATGTCACCAAAGTCAGCTGGCTTCACCATCTGAGCGTGAATGTCTAAACAAGATTGCTGCACACTGTATTCCAATAGCTGTTGATTTATTTCAGTCTGGACCAAAGTGGTGGACCAACCACCTGACACTGCCGTGCCTGGAGTCATTCTTCTAAGGTGGCTGATAAAAACGGTTTACAACAAAAATGCTCCTTGGATAATCAGAATTTGTCTTTCAGGACATGTTTAGTTAATGAAGTTTGAATCCACATCCAAATGATTAGTTCAACATTAAAACACCAAAAACGTAACAGTCCCTTGCAAAGAAACACCAAACAACAGTTGGCTATGACATTTAAACCACTGTCTGTCAAGATTAATAAAGTGACTGATGTTCAAATGTTTGATTTGTCAATACTGCCATTGTGCCTATCCTGTCAGGGTCACAGGGAGACTGGTGAAAGGCTGGGTTAATTACTGAGGTATTATATCTCAATTCCATGAGATGTCAACATTCAGTAAAGTAGTTTGCATATTTCTGAAACATCAAATTACTTTTGGTATTGGAAACAGTCCAAATGTCTTATGGTCCAGAGTCATTTTTCAGTATTGTTGCCAATGGCTGCTTCGCTCATGTGAACAACTGTTATGAGAAACCTCATGTTTTGGAGGGTTTTGTCAACTTTAAATGAATTTAGCATCATACCTAAACAGACTGTACACTTTAACTCTAATGCTGTTAACATTTAACAATATCTCTGTATTGACTTTAAGCGATTAAATACTGTTATCACTATTAAGTTACCAGAACATCAGAGCGGTTTTGACCAGATTACTTTGTACTGTTAATATTTCACTCTGAGTTTGCTGTGTAGCACAGTCATTGCTTTCATAATGTAAACTTTTTTCCAGTCATTGCCACATCACATTGTGAAACCTGTGGCATCTATGAAATTCCGGTAAGAAGGAAGTGTGGTGGAGAAATGGGTTGTTTGAGCATCAGTTCTTTGTCAAACTGAGCCCATGCTCCTGTGGCACACCTGAAGGTAGAAGTCAGAATTTGTAAAAATTAGGCAGATAATAGAACCTCTTTAAACACTGTCCAGTTTCTGATCTGTCCATTTTTCCCTTTGTCTTCAGCGTGTGGTGTAAGGTGGTGGTTAAATGTGTCTCTATACTGATTTTCATGTTAAACCACCATCTGCTCTACACATCTAGGATGTGTAAATGTAAATATTCCTCCTGAAGGAATAAGGCTCATAATGCTGTAGCTCCCAAACTGAGAGTTGGGCCCAATACAACAGGTTGCAAGATGAATCTAAGGAGTTGTGAGACCATTTATCCAGTAGGAACAACTGCTAATCAAAATAATTTTTTGTTAAATTTATTTTATTTTTTTTAATATTGATTGTTTTAATCCAGCCAAAATAACTTTGAAAGTGAGAGTTTGTTCTTTTAGATTTTCCAGTGTAATAATGATGATGTTTAAACCATTTGTCTGTTGGGGTGGTGGGAGACAAAGACAAACTTGGAAAGGGTGCAACTTTTCTTTGTCACACACCATATCAGCGTCTAATGAAACTGTTATGGTTTAGATTTTGTTTCTTTTTCTGATTTGGTGATTAGTCTTCAAGCAGAGGGACGTCTCTGCTGTGATCAGTCTCACCTCTGAGGTCTCTCAGCTTATCGTTTTGTATTGTGTTATCCTCGTAACAGGTATTTATCATGGATTCATTTATTATCAGGTAGTTTCTGGTTTGTTCTTCCCTTGCTTTTAATAGCTAGTAAACGTTTTGTGCTCTGTGTTTTAAAGTATCGATCTGTCAGCACATTTAAATTTGCATTGACCACATCATCAGTCAGGGAGTGTACTGATGGCAGTCTTGTTCAAGTGTGGTCCTCTCAGCAGCATTAAGCGTATCTTGTGTAAACAGCCAAGCTACATGTCTGCTTAGAGTGAGAGCTGGACACATGAGCCGACACTGGATAAACTTCCATCCAGTTAACTGGGAGGTGTCTCTATTGTCCTGTGTGTTTGGTCAAGATGCTGAAAATGATGCCAGTGTGTGGCAGAGACAATAATTTTTTTTTTTCTGAGGAACTATGTGCCATAAAGTTCACAGACAGATGTATAATGCTTATTCATAATTGTTCTTACTATTTTTATTTGTCATATGTGTTTGCAGTTAGCCTCACATGCGATATGCCAGATTTACTGCAGAGGCATGTGTTTTTGGAGTAACTCTGGAATATCCAGTGTAAGACTCGCTCTGGAAAATGATTTCACTGTTTTCCGACACACTTCTTTGTTTTGGTTTTCAATATTATTGTTTTTTTGTTTTTTTTTGTTTTTTTTTCCTTTTGATTGTCTTTGTCAAATTTTGGAGCAGAGCGGGGAGCGGGGCTCTGAGCCGCCTCATGGAACCGGACTCTTAAAGACCTCGATTACTGGCAAAAAGCTTCTCATGTCCTACTACCATTTTTACTTATTTTTATTTATTTCAGAGGAAAATATTTAATTCTCTTACTCTGGGATGTTGTTTGGAAACGGTCTCCGTAAGAAGGGATCTGGGTCAGAACAAACTCAGCGTCTGCGACCTCACCACGGTACAGTTCACGAAACTTCAAAAAAAAAAAAAAAAAAAGATAGTTTTTAACAACGTTCAGATTTCTCTCTGAAGGACTAAAAATATTCTGCATAAAAAGACAGAAGAGGGCGAAAATGATTATTATAATTAATGTCTGCCCGGATTTTGGAGCCCGTTTTAGAAACCACACCTTTGCACACCTTTGCCACAGATGTGGCAACTTCATTCTCGCAATACTTCCTCCGGGAATTTATTTCAGATGGGTCAACGCACACTTCACTAATCATTTGTCGTCAACCTCCTGTGCTCTTTACTGGCATGAACGGTTGGCACATTTAACGGAAATAGAAGCGGATTTACTCTCTGATCAGGTAAGAAAAAAAGAAGATGAAATTCAACATTAATAGATAATGAATGACGATTCTATTTTGTTATTAATTTGAATGAGAAGGTCATTTTCATAGATCTCAGGTATATTTTGACTCGTAAATGAGCAAGAATCAAGAAAAAGACGCACTAAAAACAAATTATTATATGATCATCATCATCATTGTTATTAGATGTAGTAGTATTGATAATAATAACGATAATATAACATAGTAATAAAACGTTTTGCTTGTATACACATGATGTGTGTACATGTGTGTACATGAATGGACTTTATGTAGTCAGCTCTCCACTGTCGATTACTGCTGTAAAATAAATACGATACTATCCTTTGTTCCGATTCATGACTGTAAACTCACTTTGTATTTTACTTCACACTTTGCCTACAGTTTCACACTCACGAGCCAACACAGCATCACACAGCCATGAAGAAGTCCAACATGACCCCCTTCATTTTCCTGCTCTGTATCGCCAGTGTCTGTGTGCTTTTGAGGGAACATGTTTCAGAGATGGTTCCGGAATACAACGTCCAGCTCCAGGACACAAGCCCCTGTGCTTGTGAGAAATGTTTGTCAGAGGAGGACCCGTGGTTTGAGCAGCGTTTCAACAAAGCGGTTGAGCCCTTTTTGTCAGCAAGTGGCAGCCTCTCAGAGGATGCTTTCACGTGGTGGAAGGTAAATTGGCAACTTAATCCTGTAAAACCTGACACATCAAAAAATAGCCAGAATATTCGATTTTTTTTTTTTTGGAACTGAGATGTTTATTAAACCTTTTTATAAAATCAATCAATGAAATCATTTTGTTTCTGAGATTTTGGGCGATTATGGCAAGTTTTTGCTCATGACAATGTTAACTAAAAAAAAAAATTTACCCAAAACATTTAAACAATATAGAACATGCCAGGAAATTTTTCTCTTAGTTTTTTTTTTCTATCTAACTTTCTGCAGCCTTTTTATTTCTTTTTGTGGTAGGCTGTGGAACCAGTGGGTTCACATGTCCCACAGGTACAATGCCAACAAAAGAGGAAATCAGGTTCACTGCTTTGCTGTTGTACCATCTTACAATGTCATGGTTCACTCTTAAGGCAGAATATATATATCAGGTCACATACAACAGGTTTTTACGGAAAGTATTGATCATTTTGATAAAATAGAGGTCTCAGAAACCCTCGTAGCAAATATGATACAAATGGTTTTATAGGGTTAAAAGAAAACTAATGTAGGGACTGGTGATGACTGATCTAACAGCATTTTATATTTGTTTGGTCAGGGCTTACAGGCTGAAGAGCGCAACTTCATTTCCTACAGCACAGCAGTGGGCAACCTGTTTAAGATGTTCCCACTCATTCCAGATGTTGTAGAACCCAGTCCTGAACGCTGCAGGACTTGTGCTGTGGTGGGGAATTCTGGTAATTTGAAGGGATCACATTATGGAGCTCTGATAAATTTCCAGGACATTATCATAAGGTAAGTTTTTAGAAAAGCTGTTTTAGTCTTTGAACAACCCTTTGAGTATTTGTGTGAGACGCTGGGATGAATTCTGAAGATCTCTTCCACATTGTCAGAAAATAAATTCAAGCAATCTACTTCTGCCATGTACACTAACAGATGACATATGTCCTTCTGTGCTAATTAGAGTGAACCATGCAAGTACCAAAGGCTACGAAGCAGATGTTGGGCAGAGAACAACCCATCGTGTTGTTTATCCAGAGAGTGCTGTAGACTTAGACAACACCACTCATCTTGTGTTGGTTCCATTCAAAATACAAGATATTGAGTGGCTCACTCAAGCCTTCACTACAGGATTTACTGGATCGTGAGTTATGTTTTTATTGTTATATGTATGTGATCATATAAATAAGTAATTAAATGACGGCATAATGACAAACATTCTGTGCCAGTGCAAGAAGTTGTGTGCCCTTCATGTAAACAAAGCAAAAAGCAATGACTGACTGTCACACAACAGACTAGAAGTTTCCCTTCTCAAACAATTAATCTTGTTGTTAAACCACAACCATGAACTGCTCCCGTACTCAAGATATGATAGACTGTAGAAGAGAGGAAACACATGTATGTCAACAAGCTGAAACAAGCCTCAAGGTGCTTCTAATAATTTGAATTGATTAATCAAGGGAGTGTTGAGGATTGAGCACACATAAGGGCAAAGACCGGCTCATCCACATGTCCTTTAGTAACTTTAGTCTACAGAGTTTGATGTGGCTTAGGTGAAATAGAACTTCATCATAGGATAAACTTTATAATTAAGTTTTGGTTTGATTTTGACATTTTATATTATCTCCTACAGGTCATATATGCCAGTAAAATCAAGTATCACAGCTAACAAGGACTTGGTGAGTCTTATTTTCAATGCATTCAACAATAAATATTATTGGCTGCAAAGGTACTGGTTCATAAAATAACTTCAAAGTAATTCTGGTTTATAACAGGTGATGGTGATCAATCCAGCTTTCATGATGTATGTTCATCACACATGGCTGGAGAAAAAGGGCAGGTATCCATCCACTGGCTTCATGGCTTTGGTTCTTGCCTTGCACATTTGTGATGAGGTGAGCTAAATTTTGTTTGTGTATGCCACCAGTTTTGCTGTAACACACTAATGATTGACAAGCTGTTGCCGATAACCAATAAAAAAGACACATAACCTTATGCTACTTAGCACCTCGTGTGCACACTGGCCCTGGAGGGATGCCTTCCTAATGTGACAACACTGTAAGAGAAAGACTGACATTGCGCTGTGCATCTGCCTTGACTTCTGTGAAAAAACAGTCATGATTTGCATGGTCACGAGAAGTCTGCGGAGCCCTGACTCTTACCTAACATACCATTTAACTGCCTTTGAATCATTACCCCAGCTGGTTGGGCCAGCTGGCTCCACAGGTTGTTTTATTAGAATGTCATGGTCCACTCAGCACCTGCCATCACTGCTTGTGTAGTTTGATGGTCTTATTACGTGTTTCTTTTTTTTTTTTCCATAGGTCCATGTGTTTGGCTTTGGAGCTGACAAAGAAGGAAACTGGAGTCATTACTGGGAAGAACTGAGCAACAGAGAGTTAAAAACTGGGGTACATCCTGGAGCTCATGAGTATGAAATAATCCAGCAGCTAGCGGAGAAAAAAAAACTTGAGTTTTATACCGGGAGGTGATCTCTCTGGCGGCATTCAAAGCATTCAAGCCTTGATAGAAAATTCTTCACAAAGCAAACTAAGACTAAGAAGAATGGACCTCACTACTCAAACGACAACTTGTCTGGTCTGACTCCCTCCCTAACTGTGCACTAACTCTTATTAGAGTAAAACTGAGTGGAAAATCAACAATAATCAATGGAGAGGAAAATTACAAAACTGAACCACGTGTTTAAAGACTGTTCCTTTTGAGGCTGACTTTCTAACAGGAATTAGGATGGAAATTAATCAGATGCAGGAAAACATAGGATAACATCTTTTCTAGACTTTTCTGTACATACTTATTTTTTTATTATTTATTATTTATTTATTGCCATTTTACGATGGACACTGTTGCAATGCAATGCACAACATAAATGAATGAGTTACTCAGGGATGGAAAATGAAGAATTCAACAGTTGTGTATGATGTATATACATACATACCCACACAAGAAAATAAGAATAACAAAATCTTTAAATAAGAACTATGAATTCATGTCACAGATATTGGAGACCTTTCTATTTATTATTATTATATTGATGAATAAAGTAATACATGTTGTCATTTGTGCTGTTCCTGTTGTGAACTTCCAGTCATGCCAGCCTGACTGAAAGTAAGGCTGGCATGACTGGACATTTTCAGAGTCTTGTTTAGTTAAGTTTTGTTTATAGTTCCTGTTTTATTTTGAAATCATTGCCCTTGTGTA
>JBBMJY010000005.1:17058277-17099110 GCA_037833715.1 Toxotes lorentzi
TGAAAATCAAATGCTCAGGTTGCTGCATGTACAGTATCTCACCCGACCAACAGGCTCACTGATCATTTAAAACTACATGTGAGTAAAACACTTACACATTTTATGATTTCAATGATAATGGTCTGTTCAAGAAATCAGACTTTGTGCAAGTTTTATTCATTTTAACATTTCCAAATTACTTCAGTGAGCACAACACATCAATCTTGAGTCAATATATTTCTATCATTTACAAAATCTACTCATCAGTTCTCAATAAGAAAGATAATGACGTGTTTTGCCTTTGGCACACCAGCACAAAACGACACACATGCACATGATAACACTGACCACATCTATCGTATATCACTGTCTACAGTTAAGTGGTGCACTGGAGTAACACAAACAAAATATGGTAAAAATAAACTCTTCTCCTCACTAACCTACCTACTCTGGCTGATTAATGGATGAATCCTGTTCTGTTAGGCCCTACACCAGGAGCTCTATTTATAGAACTCTATGTAAGAGGTCAACATGAAAGCAGGAACAGGAACTCTGCTGGAGCTGAAATGCAGCTCATCCTCTCTACTCTCTACTCGTAGTGATAACTTGATGTCCAAACACTTGTACCACACTGACAGTAATGCCGTTTCTACACAAGACACATTCTCTCAAACGTGATCATACTAGTGATGATGCCACATCGTTAAACACGTTTGTATAGTTTTCATGCCAATATAAACATTCAACACCATAACATAACGGGCAGCCTCTCACTTTGACTAACTTTTCATTTGTCAGGCCTGATGGGGTAAAAATATAGCATGAAAAACACTGCCTTTACACAGAATCCTCTTTTATCAGACCACTATTCAGCAAATCATTCCATCAGCATTTAATTCAGTGCCATATCTCATATCTTTGGTCCATCCCAAACTGATCATGTTGTTGATAGTGTTGCAGGCTCACTGTGAATGACATTTGACTCTACTGTTGCTCTAAATAATAAGAGAACAAAAAAAAGGAGGTTTGCTCCATGGCTGAACTCCCAGACCCAGAAATTAAAGCAAACATCATGAAAACGTGAAAGGATATGGCGTTCCACAGAGAGTCATATCAGAGTCATATTGATCCATGTATTCCAAGGCTGCTTCAGGAAGTCTGACCCTAAGCACTTTGTGCTGCAGTCCTTTGAAGTGGCAGTATTCTAACTTTTTAAAAAGCCCTCTCTTGATCTAGGTGTTTCAGCCAACTATAGACCTGTATCTAACCTTCCCCTTCAACCAGCTGTATGACTTTCCACATAACAATGGTGAATTTGAGGATCTTCACTGAGGATTTAGAATGCATCATAGCACAGAGACAACGCTGGTCAAAGTAGCAAATGACTTTCCAACTGCATCAGACAAAGGACTAGTCTCTGTACATGTCTTGTTAAATCTCTGTGCTGCGTTTGACACCACTGACCATCACATCCTATTACAGAGCCTGGAACATTTAATTGGCATTAAAGGAACTGCACACGGCTGGTTTAGGTCCCATTTATCACATAGATTTCAGTTTGTGAAGGATGAATCCTCTATGCATGCAAACGTTTATCACAGAGTTCCACAAGATTCTGTGCTTAGACCAATTCTATTTACCTTCTATATGATTCATTTAGGTAATATTATAAAAAGACAGTCTGTAAAGTCTCATTGTTATGCACATGATACCCAATTATATTTAGCCAGTGTAGCCAGATGAAACCATTAAGTTAAGTTAAGTAACTTCAAGCATGGACAAAAAGCCATAGATGACCTGCGATTTCTTGCTGTTAAGCTCTCTTAAACTACAAAACTCATGTTATTGTACTTTGCCCCAGACACCTCAGAAACACATTATCTAATGATATAGTAGTTATTCTAGATGGCTTTGCCCTTCCCTCCAGCACCACCGCAAGGAACCTCAGAGTTATCTTTGATCAGGATAAGCACTTTAACTCCCATGTAAAACAAACTTTAAGGACTGCTTTTTCACCTAAGTAATGGCGTGCCTGCAAAAACTAGGCACATCCTTTCTCAAAAACATGCAGAAAAACTGGTTCATGTATTATTTCTTGACTGGATTTTACTTGGGGTTACTAACTTGGTTTCTTCTCTCCTGTAGCTTTGTGCTTTCTCGTCTCCCTCTCCTGTCGCTTTCTGCAGGTATCTGCTTCTCAGGACTGCAAGCCACCTACTGACCCCAAGATTCTGCTCAACACCCAGTGCTACAATTATCATTACTAGTGCAGTTCCCATTCAACATGTGCCTGTCGGTGGGGGCTGATTGCCTGGCTGGCGTTAATCCAGTCTGCAGCTTTCTTGAGAGCATCATCCAAACAAGCTCACACTTGACACTGCACTTCCTCAGCGATGCACCTTTGAAGTCTGAAGTCGATTAGACGAGTGGTTGTTGAGAAAATCGAAATACAGACAGAGATCCCTCCATTTATAGTTAGATTAGTCTATTAGTAGCATTATTATTATTATTATTATTACTATTACTATTACTGTTACTACACATCTCTTGGTGGACTTTCCTCCTGCCCTCTCTCAACCCAATCGTTTGAGGCAGACGGTTCTGCTTGAGGTTTCTTCTCAGTGAAAGGGAGTTTTTCCTCACCACTGTCAGGGAGAAAGTTGTGTCTCTGTAAATAATATTGTGAAGAATTTAGTCTACACCTGCTCTACATGAAAACTGTCCTGAGATAACTTCCGTTATGGTTTGTGCTACATAGATAAAATTGACTTGAGCTGACTTATCACATCTTGCCACACACCACGGAAACAGGATAATGATCATAGTCTATACTTATCACATCTGCATTCATTTTTTTCATTATCATTCAACTGTGAATTAGGGCTGCAGCTAATGATTATATTCATTATTAATTACATAATTAAACTTGATTGATCATTTAGCATGGCTATCAAACGTACATAAGTGCCTGTGACATGTTTTCAAAGCCCAAAGTGATGCCTTCAAATTGTTCATTTGGTCGGTCAAACAGTCCAACAACCCATTAGTGTTCAATTCACTGCTATGGAATGAAGACATGTACACAAGTATAAGTTTAAGAGGTCATGACCAGCAAATGTTGGGTGTTTTTACCTTATCACATATCAGTGATTTTTTTGTCAATCCACCAGATAGACCTGTGATGTGGAGGCTCATCGCTTAGTTTGCTTTATGTCAAAGTGTCACTTCCAGCCAGTTCAAGTAAACAACCTTCTCTCAGCCTCTGCTGCAACTGATTACAGCTGAGTGTAGGATGTTTACATGAACTGTGTCTGAACAACTGTTACTGAAGACACAGGCCACCAAAAAAAACCAAAGTAACGGGTTAATACAAAGTTTCCGAACAGACACATTTGGAGAAGAACCGATCAGAGTGGTCAAAGTACATTTGCCCATTTCTGTGGGGCTGGAGGCAGTCGGCAGCAGCAAACATCAGACTGAAAGCTCTGTGGATAGACAGCTTCCAGTCGGGGATGTTTACAGCCCCAAACTACCTAGTGTGTTTGTAACCTCAGCCCCTGTCAGCAAGGTGCACCGCCAGAGACAAAGACAGTGTTTGAGAAGTGATGGAAGATCTGGACAGCAAGACCTGGACTCAAAAGTTGAAGGCCTCCCCTCATATTTTCCAACTTGTGACCTATCAAACAAGCTAAAAACTGTATGGGCTTCTGCCTGCAGGTGTCACTTTCACAGGGGCAGGAAACCTTGGTCATCTGACCAAGGTGACATACAGACTGCCGCTGTAGATGATGCCTGTAGTGAATCCAGACTCCAGCATCAAAGGCATCATCGTTTGCAGCCCTTTATTTCCCTACAAAAAACACAGAAGAAGACCTCATTTCCATTATAGTTTACGTCCGACTCTCTTATCATACTGGTCCTAAAGACACCTTTCAGTAACAACACACAAGGATATTCAACTGCAAGCTCACAGCAAAGCATGAATTATAAGTCAATTTAGAACAAAAACAAAACTTTCTTTATCTCGACTCAGTGCACTGCTTTACAAAGATTAACATGTTAAGCCTGCTGTCACACATTAACTTGAGCACAGGTTAAATGATAATAGCTACGATCCTACGGTTAGGTACATGGTTATTAGAGAGCGTGTTGCAGTGTATAACGGTACTGTAACGTCTGTGAAGTTATACAGCTGGGAAACATACTCTGTTGCAAGGCCAGCTACTGTGTCCTATCCTGACTGAATGCAACACTGAAAAAGCTAACTTAAATAGCAAAATAGCCTGTAGTAACACGCGTCAAATGTCGCAAGTACATGGGAATCGCTATCGAAATGCTAAAAGTAACTTTGACTTGTCAGGCAGCCGGCCAAAGCAAACAATATAATGTGGTAACTGTTAGCACTAGCTCCTGCTAGCCAACGACCTAAGCTATAGCTAGCTCGATGACATAGCTAGCTTCTGTTAGCTTGTCTGTGACCCTAACCTTCTGCTGTCTGACGTTTTCTTACCGGCATATAAAACGATCATTTCCAGGCAACATTAGGTCGACACCCACTGTAATGAATTAGGTTGAAGTTTGAGCAGATTTGGTCTTGTTCTGTCCTATTCTGGGCAGCCAGTTAAGTTTCCTTCCGTTTTCATTCACTTGTCTTTATTTTGACCTTTGGTTACTCGACACCAACATTGACGTCATTGTCATAGCAACAGAGTCCCGCCTACCCAGAGCCTGGGCAGAGGGCAATAATTGCATTTACATTTTCCACCGGACATTTAGCCTTTAACTTACACTGGTGAACTGCGTCTTACACCAAATACAGTGCTCTTATACAGCAAGTGAAACGCTTAACAGTGGCAAGAAAATACAGAGCTACAGCAGCTTTCTGCAGCCACCAGATCAGGAACTCCAGTTGGCTGTGAGCAATGGTGAAAAAAGTACTGAGAATCTCAATTTGAGATCCTGTTAGTAGGTAAAAGCAGAAATACAACAGTGTAAATAAGCTTGATTTCAAGTAAAAGAAAATACTGAGTTCAAAACATTATTTAAGTATAGGTCAAAAATAATTGTGAGCAAAATGTGTTAAAATACTATTATCATTGATGTATTAACATAATCATTTAATGATTAATGACAATTTAACACATATTTGTGCTGTACTATATGTAATCCGTATCGGTGCATGATATAATTAATATATATTTGTTTTATAAATTGCACATTTGATGCTCAATGTAATTCTGTCTATTTGGTACTTTTACATTGTTATTTCTGAATGACTTGGCATCCAGGCGGGCATAACTCTGTTGTCAGAGACAATGACAATAAAGATCTCATGAATATTTTATGGGATATATATTTTATATATCATATATTTTGCGGGTAAAATCTACCATGTAACTGATAGAGCCAGCTGTTATAACAAATATTTGCAAGTTGAGTAGAAGTATTAAATTTAAAAAAATAAGTACAAGTAAAGTACAAGTACTTTACAAATTATAATCAGCATTTTTTTTTTTTTTTTTTTTACAATTTTCTGACATTGTATAGACTAAATTATTAATTACTTAGTAAAGACAATAATCACTAGAGTCATTTATAAATTGGTAGATCAATCAGTAATGAAAATATTAGCAGCCCTAATTACATGATAGACAAAAATACAGTGTTGACAAGTAATGAAAATCTGGACGAACAGCAAGACAAGACCCAAAAGTTGAAGGCCTCCATCCATATCAAAGCTAAAAACTGTGTGGGCTTCTGCCTGCAATATTTCCAGATATTTTATACACTTAATAATTAATCTGTTAATCAAGACAATAATCAATAGATTCACTGATAAATTGGCAGATCATTCAATAATGGAAATGTTAGCTGCAGCCCTATTTATATTATTTTATATTAAATTAAACTATATTAGAGGCAAATTAGAGGAAAATAATTCTTCCTTGTATTCTTCATTCAAATCTCACTGTTGCGTGAGCTTTTGAACAACAGTGTCCTGAAATATAATTGCATTCAAACTTTGTCAGTGGGTACACGGTGATCTATATTTGCCCATGTTGCTTTAGCTTCCAGTACTTACCTAATGGAGTCCACTGTTTGGTTCAGTCAGTGCTGGAGGGAAATGTTCAGTCCAGTCTGACATATTTATGCAGTCTGTCAATAACCAGCTGACAGTCACTACCAGTTAACATCCCTCTGACATGTCACCTGGGCAAAAAGTAGTTTGGCAAATACCTTGTAGCTCTAAGCATTCACCAGGCTGATGTGCCCCTGCTAATAGCTGTCTCCTTGATGTTTTAACCCACCCTGTGTTAAATGATGATAAGCACTTTGACATATTTGATAAGTAGGGAATTCACTAGCTTAATTAATGACTTAATTAGAACAAATTGTAATGTTTTAAACATCAGGGTGATCAGTTTGGACACCTTGTGTCTCCCCTTTGCCTTGGCATGTGTCTTTGTAGACACGCACACTTCACCATAGGGGGCACTGTTATGAGGTTCTCAATACAAACAACCACTGAGCATGCTGCCTTGCTCAAGGACACTGACAAAGAGAGTACTCTCTGCAAGACTGATATCATCAGAAAAATACAGTAAGAAAACCATCAAGTCTCTGTCTGGACTGAGTTGGGTTTTTTTGTAAAGTGCTTTTAACAGTATCTTCCACATGAGGTCAGGCTGGATCCATCTACTCAGCATTAATTCCTTATGCATTGGAACCAAGTTCACTATGAAGTCCCGTGATGGATTACAATACATTTATTCACTATTTAATATTCAGTGCACGTGAATGTGTTGCTACTGTAGATTACTCTAAGTACCCATTTCTTCAGTCAGCAATGTAAAGCAAGATCAGCAAATGCAAATTTCTAAAATTCTCTCTGAATATATAATAATAACAATATTCATTAGGTTTCAGAGAAGTGGTGTAGCCCTCAGTATGTAACACTGCTGAAGATTTCTTAATAATTCATATAACATATCTCAGTTATTTCTTATGAGAAGACCGGGCGAAGAAAATCCATCTATAACCTAACCAGGAAAATTGATTCCCTTGTCATTCTGTGTGGTCTGAAATTGCCCAGAGCTATTATGAGAGAGACTGATTTTCTCTGTGCAGTGGAGTGGAACATTCTCTCTTTGTAGAGCTTTTTGCGAGATGTGAACAGATTCATAAGCAACAGCACTTCTAAAGAGGTATGTTGTCATGTGCTTTCAGCCAGATATCCTAAACATGTTGAGCTCTATGGAGTGATTTAACGTAATTTAACCATGTTGTCTCTGATAAAAGGTGGACTTCATATATGTATATAGATTGATCTATATACATTTAGATCAGATTGGTGGCAAGTATGACTTAAATCTACAACCCTGAAATAATCCTAGTAGAGGCAAGCCCTCAGTTCTGTGCTACTCAATCATACACAAAGGAGTCACGTCAAGATCAGTTTTTATTGAAAACTGAAAATGCTGTTTACCAGTTACACTGAGCCTGATTTTAGAGCGCGCACACACAACTGAGAAACTTTGTTTAGTAACAAGTCAGAAAATAGACTTATGCATAACACAACGTAGTACAGCAGGCAAAGCAATAGAGAGAAAATAGAGAGAAATTACAGGATTGTAACTGACTAGTGCGACTGACTAAGCTTGCCAGCTACAGCAGTTCAGCCAGTAGTATTGCAAATAGTGGTAGTTTCTGAATTTCTGTTTCAGCATTTGTTGGTGTCAGCATGATCACCTGAGCACAAAAAACATCATTGTTAGGATGCAGCGTCAAAGGGCAGCATGCTTTCCTCAAGGAAAGACAAAAGGATTTTTGCAGGACTGTTGTCTGTAGAAACTGTAGAGATTTATAGTCTTATAGAGGCATGGTAGTGTTTACCAGCATTTACAGACCATGATTCAATACTGAGGTCCCATAGTCCTGCCAGTCATTGTTAATTGAAGCTCACTCACAATTTATAATTTCAGTTTGTTTTCCCCAGTATTTATGAACACACAGTTTAATTTTTTTTTTCTCTGTTAGATTGCACATTTGCTCTGAACTGACTTTAAGCTGTTCTCATTCAGTCAAAAGTATCTGTAGGTTTACATGATTAAGCAGAATAATACAGTGATAGATTTTATTCCTGCCTGTTAGCACACAGTAGGGGCCCTGACAATGCTGACACTATCTTATATCTTGGTTTCTTTTGTGTGTGTGTGTTTTGTAATCATTGATTGTGTATGTGCTTGTCTTGTCTTGTCTTCTCTTGTCCTCTAAAAAAGTGAAAGAATTCTGCTTAAGAGGTTTTTTCCTTGTTATTAAAAAGGAAGATTCACTGCCAGTTTCGGCTAAGCTACTCCAATTATTCCCCCACGGCTTTCCATGTATTTATAGTAAAAGTGCAATTCAGTAATATCTGAAAAATTAATAAACCATTCAACCATCCTCTATATCCTGTTCAGTGTGTCGGGGCCAGAGACTATTCCAGCATGCTCTGGGAAAAAGGTAGGTTACGCCTTGGACGAGCCAGTCTATCACACACTAAATACACACAAAGAGACAAATGCAGCACATTCATACTTATGTACAATTCAAAGTATCCAATTCAGCTGATGTGCTTGTCATTGGACTTTGAAACAGGAGCACCCTTGTAAGCAAGTGGGGAGCGAAAACCTTCTTGCTGAGGGGACAGTGCTGATCACTGAGGCACTGTGCTGTGTGCCATCACACAATGGTATTTGACTGACATGTTAAATATATATGTAACGCAGACCTCTTCGTGTTCATCCTAAAGTCAAGGTTACCATGGAAACAGCACTGACATTTACATTTTGTAGTATATAGCCGCAATGGTCATAATCGTTGATTGCCATCCTGCACAGTGCCCACCATTGTGTGTTTTTAGACACTCTGTGGAGTTCTACAATCACACCCAAAGGACTATGGGAGCTTTTTCTACATTGGGCAGTTTCACCCATTAAATTTGATATCAGCCATGGTGTTCATTCCTTTTGCTCTGTGTCCCCTTCAGTCTCCTTCACAGAAAGTGGGTTACTTGGGGCCTGTGTGGGGAGTGGGATGCATTGGGCCATATTCAGGGAACAGGGAGTCACAGTATACATTCACTCCCAATACAACCAGAGAAAATCACTTACAGACCTTGTGACCCAGCAGACATAATAGTGCGCAGACGCCTCATGTAGGTGTTTGGTGCAGCACTGATTAAAAATGAATCTTCTCAACTGTGTCTTTTTCAAGTTCAGTGTGTACTTCTTCCAGGAAATAGCACAGTCTTGCACTCTGAGGCTTAGTGACACTGACAAACCTTTCATGCCAAGTTTTGTACCACTAAGTTAAATTCCAGGAATCGCAATAGAAACATTACGACCTCAGACAGTGGTTCAAAAGCATCGGTATTCTAACCAGTGTTGGTTACTTTAAACCTGCACTGCACCCGCACACTGACACATTATCACTGTATACCGTTTCTACAGCAAATATGTTTGTGGACAGTTACACATCTAGCAGACACAGAATGACATTTATCGTTCATTTGGAATTAAGTTTTCGGCCACCTGAGGAGTGCAAGTCCCTCTGCTTTTAGCTCTGCTTTACTCTTCACCAACTCCTAAGGGAAATATCTGGTTCTTTAGATGCTCAGTGCTCCGCTGTGTTTACTAGCTAGTGGCTAACTTTGCCTCTCTGCCTTTTGATGGCGGACTGTTGGTGTCCAGTTGGTTAATCAGATTTTTTAGCTGCCTGTTGCTGTCGGAAAAGAGGCTGATGAGGCTGATGAGAGTGAGGGTGACCTAGAACAGCAGCTGCCAAAACCTAAATAATATGATGGAAGACACTAAACGCTCAGCAGAGCTGAGAGGAACTGCAGAGGTCTCTGTGGGTTCATCACTATGTGCGTATTTACATTGGTAATACATACACATTGATTACAGTCGCTTTAAAGTAAGTAAAATACTTGGTTTAGGTCAGAGTGCCATTTAGCTAAGTTCAGGACTATCCAATCTACTGTGTCAAACTATGTTTTCAAGTGTGGCGTCTTCTTTGCCTCACTTTGGTACACTAATAGACTCATTACTGCCCCCCTGAGGCCAGAAGGCTAAAAACACTCTCTCGAACTTGACAACAAACTTTGACAAGCAACACATAGATTAGACTTTATCACAAGTGTTTACAGTTAGTATTTCTCAGTTTTACAAGAGAAATGGACTGTCCTCCACACAGTAGATGAGATCCTGACCTCCTGTAAACAAAAAGTGCAGTCCAATGGACATAGTTCCTATGCGATACTGAGCCGGACTGGTTGGACTTTAGAGTGTGTATGAAATTCTCACATTTTTAAAAACCTCTAGACAACATATAGAGCACCCTGACGATGTTGTTGGCTGCTTCCATTAGGGGTCACCACATCGGATCATCGTCCACATATTTGATTTAACATAGGCTTTTATGACTGATGCCTTTTTTTTTTTTTTTTCTATTACTTTATTGATCCCTCTTGGGGAAATTACTCTCTGCATTTTACCCACACCCACCGATCCCAGGCCAGCCCAAGCCCAAAGCCGCACTCTTAACTTGTTGCGCCACGGCTGCCCCCCTTTTCTGATGCAGCTTGGTTTTGGGTGAGCTGGGCATCTAGAGGATCCTGAAAAAGGTGGCTGACAAAAGCCTAATATCAAAACACAACTGGTTTCCAGGTGTATGTATATACAGTATGTGCTTCATTAGGGCACACAGCCTGCTATGGAGCGAACGTGGTAAGTGATGGACCTACCCAGAGATCTCTCATTCTGTCATCTGAAAGCCAGTTTAAAGTTGATCAGTCTTATCAGTCATGTTACAGCACACCAAAGCCTGTCAAATCCAAAAGTTCAAAGTGGGCTTAGCCAGTGTATATGCAGCTCTGTGACAGGTCTTATGAAGGATCAAGTGGATTATGCCCCCCAGTTTTAGCTGGAGTGCACCTTTCATGAACTGAACGACTAGGTGTTTTCTTCCTTTCTTTTTTTTTCTTACCCGCAATATGAAAATGTGTCTTGTAGGTGTTTTTGTAAGTGTTTAGCTATCAGTCTCATAAAGGAGAAATACCACCACCTTTCCTAAGTGTCATGTGGACAATGAATCAAGCACTCAGTCACACAGTGAAGGTTCCATTTTTAAACATGAGTGTGTTTTCATTTTGCTTTCAAGCACTTTTATCTGTTCAATAGAATAGAAGATTGTCATGATTTTGAGTAGAGAATTACAAGGTCTAGTGGGTTATTTTCACTGTTCCCGGCACTTCCTGCCCTCTCCCCTGCACACTCCTCCTCACTAAATGGTTTTTGCCACTTTACTGTTCAGTTGTCAAGAAAGCAAAAAACCCTGAAAGAAGCCACATTTTCGAAAATAGCACTGTATTTATTCAACACTTGACTTTGGTTTTATGATGAAAATCATGTGAAGATCAATAAGTTAAACTTGTTATTATGCTGCTTGTGGTAACATTGTCATGAATTAAATTAATGTGTCTGTGCTATACTTTGCTAAAAGCTTGAAATAACTCACTGCCCATGCTGCTCCTCCTCTATGGCCTTGGAGGATTTATGTTTTGTGTTAAGTAAGGCTGAAGCTACTCATGTTATCTCACTCCATCAATAGCAAATACATTAACAATATCTAGTCGCTGCAAGCACACTATTAATTTACCACGACCTGTCCCTACAGGGGCAGAATGATTGTTGGAGGCAATGAGGTGGATCTGCTTACCCCTCCCTGGGACACGGTGTCGCTGCTGGGGGATCAATGTCCATTGAGTACGGAGGAAGAGGAGCAGGCAGGCAGCCAAGCAACTGGCTGGAGGAAGCCCTCAACCTCAGCTCGAGTGACGCTGTCACCTAAGAGGTCCCAGCAGGGCTTGCAGAGACAGGGAGGAACGTGCCACCTGATGCTGGAGCCATGTCCTTTCACACAGAAACACGGGCCATCAGTCCTCAAAGGTTGAAGAGGACAGAGGTAATAGATATTGCGAGCTCCGGTTTATGACAGGAAGAACTCAGACCACCACTGACACTCAGTTGTCAGTCAGACATTATGACATTTATCATTTGGAGAAGTGCAGTTATGCTCAGTTAAAGCAAGACAAGCGGCAATGACATTCTTCCTAACACAAGTGAAAGGTTTGATTAATAAACAATAAAACAATACCTGTTTGCTAGTACAGCTTCATTAGGGTGGAGGCGGGGTCAGAGAACAGGGAGGGTTAGGTATTTTGAATGTGTTTTTAAAGGAAGGGTGGTGTGGGGTTTTTTGGAGGGAAAAGGAAGGGCTTTATGTGTTTCCACGCTCCAGATTTTTGATGCATTTCACCTTTTTCTTGCAAGATTTATAGTTATAGATTATAATTTTGTAATGTGAAGTAGCTTCATGAAGAACATTTTGCCATGTGGAGGGAACAATAACTATGTCTCTTTACCTGGGTTCATTTTTCTAGAAGCTAGTAGGATCAGTTTATTGCTGTGCAACTTACATTAGCCACTGACTTTATGACACAGTGTTGGATGGTAAGGCGTTACTTAGCCATATGTTTTTTCAGTAAGTAGTGGAAGCAATTAAAATGTGAAAATCTTTTGGTCGATATCAGTTTGGTCTCTGCGTTCAGTCAAGAGACTGGTCTGAGAATCACAGAGTTCATGTTTTGTGTTTGAAACCACCGTTCAATTCGAAAAAGGTAAAAAATGTGTTTAAAGTTGCTGTTTTAAAACAAAGGGGAAAACTGGATGTGATTTAACATTCAGTTAACCAAGAACAACGCCTCGGCTCCGCTACACACAACGCTCTCCTCTGACCTCTCTCCAATTCAAAAAAAGACCAATGCAAGTTTTCCACCCTGCTGCTGTGTAAATAAGAGAGTGTATGCTGGAGCTGATAGCCCCTGGAGAAAAGCTACTGCATCAGCGAGTTCCTCAACCTCATGACTGTTGCCCTCAGTGAGGGTTGAAGGTCAATAATAGAGCAATCGCAAGCGGAACATGTAACACTAGGCTTTGTGGTAGTGCCTGGGTTGGAATTCACTTTGGGGAAGTGTATAAATACAGGATGGAGTATGATATAAACCCCGGGATTTACAGAAACTGTTCGTCTGTAGCAAACATCAGTGTGGGCAGATAGTTATTCTGGTGGGTGGTCAGCCTGCAAGAACGTTGAAACAAAGCTTCCCAGCAAATAGTTTTGACATTGAAATATCAGACAAGCAGAAAATTGAGTCTTTGATCAGTTCCATCATGAGGGATCAGTTGGTCATATCAAAATCATGGCTCAAAGGATGTGTTATGCATGCAAGAGCACATCATGAATCAAAGGCGGGATACTTGTGCTGTGTTGATAGGAGCAGTCAAACTCAATGTGATTTTACGGTAATAAATTCAGATTCTTTCATCTTTTCTCATTTAGCTGTTTCACACCAAAACTGCCTCGCACGTCCTCTCTGAAAAGTCACAATTCCTTGCATGTGTGACGCTCCCAGCTGCCAGCCGGCAAATGCTCTTGCAAGGCCTCTCTTGATGCGCCTTTGTCTTCTCCGATGCTCTGGAGGGGATTGAAATTCCTTGTGTGAAAGGATATTTGAAGTGATTAAAGAGAGTCATTCAGCGGAGCTGACACTTCTAATGGAGAGCAGAAAGCGCTCGTCCAGTCCAAGCCAGACGGGCCTCCTGACAGCCGCCAGAGGAGCTCAGAAACACTGTGCTGTGAGACCAAGAGGGATGTGTTCTCTGATTTTATTCACAAACACGCTGTTTGTTGAGTTGCTTATGCTTTATGAAGGATAGAGAGAAAGTGAGAGAGAGACAGAAAAATGGAAACACGATGAGGTCAGAGCTTTTTGGCACCACAACTTTTGGAAATCTTTGTTGTCTACCAGCACACAGCTGATGGTCACACACTTTGGAGCAATTTTGGATTGAAATATAACTCAGAAATGCACTTTAGAAATATCTAAATATCTAGGCTTACATCTTCTCTTCTCATAAATGTTCTATAAATGTTCTTCAGTGTGTTGGCATGTAGTGACTTTTACAGAAAGTCTCTCTCCTTAAACACTGTTGCCCATAAAGTTGGAATAATTTTGTTTTCAGACACATTCCTCTTTTTATTCCTATTTATACACATCATTGGAAGAGATTGATCAATAAAGTTTTGAGAAGCTATACACTTTATCAAGAATAAATCACATTGTCACAGTCATTTCATGAGAAGAGGTAAAATATCTTTTATTCCAACTTTATGGGCAACAGTGATAAATCTTCTGTGGTAATCTTCAAAATATTTACCATTAACTGACAATGACACAGTCCAGTGACAGTGCAGAATCATGTATTTTCCTGCATTAGCACATTGGTAACCTTGCCTGGCTCACTTGTCCGGAGCCTTCCACATATACTGTTGAGCTGAGACTCAACAGTAAGTGCTATGAGTAAGAAATGAGAGAACTATAATTTCCTGCCTTGAAAAGTGAAAATGCTGTGAGAATACTTCTGCAGAAACAGGCAGCACTTTCACACTGTAATAAATATTTAAACAATGTGGAGGAAATTTAGATGAATTATTTTTAATTTAAATAACTGATACTTTGTCACTTTTCCAATGTGAACACGCTTCAATCTCAAAACCCTCTTTCGTATCATTATATAGCACAGATCTGGGACACCATCCTTTGTGAGAAAGACCTGTGGCCTGTGCTGAGAACTCTTCTTCTTCCTTCACATTCAGAATCAAAGCATACTTCATGTATTTTCAATTTATGCGACAAATTTTAGTTTTTAACCCTGTCACTGTAATCATTTTTTAAAAACTGGGAATTACATTTTAAATTCCCCATTTGATGAATAAAGGTTAAAGCCATTCTTTTGAGAGTCAGGGCTTTTGTTCTGGTGAGTCGATTTTTTCCTGCATCATGCATTCACCATGACCACTCACCAAAAGAAAATACAGTATAAATTTATATTTTCTCTCACAACCAAACCAAGATATTTATCTTGGGTTAAGGTTGAGGTGGATTGTAATCTACACATACCATGTACAGTTTGAGATGAAGGATCATCATTAATGGCGTTGGTTACACCTGTGCTCTACCTGCTAGAAAACACTGTGTTGTTTCCCAGTTCCATACCAAATGTATGTACTATAAGTACTTTTTTTTGCAATACAGGAAATGATATGACATGTGCTTTCATAAATGTCACACTGTGACTTTCATGGAGAGAAAGAAAATGTTTTTTCTAATGATTTAATATTTGTTTTCCGTGGCTTGTGTATCTGATCACCAGCTGCTATGTGTTTTTTTTTCAGCTTTGAATAGTTCTTCTATCTCCTTTGCACTGTGAGACACGTCACATCAACAGTAGCCTACACTCAAAGTCAAATGTTCTTTTCAGTATGTATGACGAGTATAATTAATGTTTGTGTTTTTCCCAGTGTGCGCACTGAACCTCCTTATAGAACAATCCACGTGTGGTATAGAACAGGGACATCGTCTGCTGCGAGAAGCTATAGGCCCTTCTCACATGAACTAAAATGAAGATGATTATCATCATTTACACCACAACTTAAAACATGCTTTATGTACTTGCACGTCATGCAGTGACCTTTTTGATTCTGTCTGATCTTGTTTTTCATTCTCTGTAGTTTCTTCTAACTTTTTATCACATTCATCTAATTTACATGTTGCTGTCAAGGGCATCAGCACAAGGATGTTCAGATTTATTTAGGCTGGTTCAGAGCACTTTAAGGATTCTTGTCCGTGTTGACTTAAAAGTTGATTTTGGACTTTGGAGAAAACTGCTTGTGTTCCCAAGGTCAAGAATAATATTCTATTTCCCTTCTTTTAAAAGCACCTTCAGAAACTCTTCTTTCCATGTAGTTTTTACATTATGTGATCTTTTTGCTAAGAATGGAGATTATTCAAACTTGATTAATGCTTTATGGCTGAGAGCCTGAAAACAATCAACTATTTTTTAGCCCTCACTCATTACAATTAATTTTCATTAAAAGTCAAACTGAAATTTTAATTGTCTTCACTTCCTCTCTTTCAATTTTGACTTCATACTGATTTAGCAGCAAAAAAATCATTTTAATTTCAGTCAATTCTAAATGATTGTCACTGCATATCAACAGTTTTCTCTGAAAAAAAAAAAACACATGAGATGTACTGATACCTCAACTCAGCTACACATGAGGATACATTTCAATAGTGCATCACCTTTCCAGTGTAATTTTCAGGTCCAGATCGTCGTGCAGGTGTAAGAGGAATGTGATTCCTTGCTTCCCTTCACTGACAGAATGCTGTATCCACACTGTCAAGCAATCTTTCATTACCCCGGGGCCTATTAGCTCATTTTAAAAGATCATTATCATTCCTCTGAATCTTCACCTTTGTTCCTGCCACTCAGTGCTGCTCCCTGTGTAAAAAGCTGCTCTCATCCCTGTGCTGACAAGGGTGTTTCCCAGTACCAGCAGAACCCTGTCCTATCACATGTTGGCTGCTTGCTGGTTGAGAGAGAGCCAATTATCCTTCTCTTCCCCGGCAATGCATCTTTTCTTTTTCTGTCTTTAATGAGGGCTAACTTGCTGTAACAGAAACCTTCGTCTAGATTACATTACAGCTTTTTTTTTGGTCCAGTTTCTTAACTGGTTTGGGTAAATTTATTTCCATACTTTATATGTTATCAATGCTAAACTACTCAGCTCCACTGGAATCTATGTAATGCTATAATTTACTATTTTATTTGATCTTTTGCAAATTAATTTCACAACATTTTTTTTTCACCTTGTTCCAGATATTGAACGATTGTGTCTTTTATTTTTAAAACGTACTGTATTCTTACTTTAGGCATATTTTCTAGATGAAAGCTCTGCCTTGCCATCCGTAATTGCTCCTGGACATAAAACATGTTCATTCCTTGAGAAAAGATGGGGAACTTTGAAAAAGAAAAACCTTCTGTGCACAGTGTGATATTCCCTCCCATTAACAGTGCTTGGAGATGTTTCATTTTCAATGGTGATTCTATAAATTGTTCCTTTTTCTTTTCACTGTCTAGGTCTGTAAAACTGTTTGATCTCAGGAATGACATTATCATTCCTGAGGCCAGATGGATGCAGCTCTGCACCGGCTCAGTACATGCAGCACACACACACACCAACAGAGACCTCTACATGCACATTAATTCCTAGATGCATAAATGCTTGTTTACACCAAATAAATAAGTTTGAGTAGTCATTTTTTTGCAGCTCTTACAGTCAGTCGTGGCTGACTGGCTGATGTACAGAATTATTGCTTTTTAACCTCACTTTCACTTTCTCAATTAACTCATTCATTCAGGATGTGGAGACAGTGAAGACAATAACAGTTTGGCTGCAGTTGTTAAGTCGATAATTACAGTGTGGCTGAAAATAACTTCTGGATTTAACAAAAAAAAAAAAGACAACAGATTTGGAGACACTGGTGTTGTGCGATGCTCATGAAAGATGACATCCCAAATATAAAGCTCAGGCTGGCATGACTTCTGACTGCAGCTAATTCTCTCCAAACAATGCCAAAGAAATATATCATCATGCCTGAACCTTGAGCAAGAATAAAATCAATATTTAATATATGAATTTTCAATCATAAAAATGTATTACCTCTGTGAGATAGTTGGGTCTGATCACACACACACAGAAATTGAATGCATGTAGTATTAATAATAAAACCTATATTGTAAGTTATTTACTTACAAGTATCCACAATGTTTACAAAAATACCAAATTTCAAAAAGTATGCATAAAACAATGCACAATTTGATGGAACATACAACAGTCATACACACAGATTCATATGTCAGAATAGTGGAATATACTGTGAAAGTCTGGCCTTTGTCATGATTGTTTTGGCTCAGATTCTTGGTTCATTCACTAAATGTGGATTTCCAACCCACTAACCTCCAGTAGTTAAAGCTGAAACCCATGGAGAAAAGTGAATGAAAGCAAAACATTTAAATATGTATTTTTGTGCATGTTCTTTATTGTAACTTGAACATATTAATTCCTCTTGCTTTAGTGCTGCTGAATAATGATTTCCCGGTAATGATTTTCCTTCCCCTGAAATGAATATATTGCATTACAAATAAAGCTCTTCAAGAGTTATCATCTTTACCTTTAAAGGACATTTTGCAGTAACGGACTCCTTGTTCCACACAGACTTAAAGTGAGCTAACTAAGTGTCTGATGGATATTGACATCCAGGGAGATCGAACCTGTGACCTTCCTGTCATCTCCCTGTTACAAGATGAACTCTTGAACCATTAGGCTGCCCCACCACTTAAAGAAACCTCAGTGGTGCATATTGTAATCCATATCCGGTCTCTTGTGAGAATTTTCTGCCTTTACAAATTGTCTTTTCCCATATATCTGACATTTTCCAGGGCATTTACTGTAGCATAGAGAAAGTGAAGCAGTTCTTCTGCTAAACAGTGTTTGTTTTCCAGCTTCCCTCTCACTGTTCAAACATGTTCTGTTTCTACATTTCACCCCCAGAAAGCATGCCTTTCTTTCTTGCTTTTCAAGGCTGATGAGGCAGTGAAGGTACAGTATGAAGGGAAATGGAGGATTTTGCTAACAGCAGTCTTCTTCATCCCCACAGATCAGTTGTCTAAACTGGGCAGGCAAATCCTCTTCCCATCCCTTTCCTCTCACTGCTTTCAGCAGCATCTTTGATCCACCTTAACAAAGCCTAATGGCTGAATCACACTGCTACAACCAGGAACACAACTAGTTCGGCTTCCTCTTTTCCCATTTTCCTTTCCCTTGTGTTCCTTTGGACAAAACTTTCTTCCATTTTAAACATCTGGTGTTGGTTTTCATGCTGAACAACGCAGACACTTTTTTTCCCCCCACGTTGTTACTTTCCACTAAATGTGACAATGTTTCCTCGACAGTGGAAAATGAATTTCTCATGTGGTCACATGGTGCTTTGACTTAACATGGCAATTTTCTTTCCATTTTGAAAGTGGAGTGCAGCATTTAAATATGCTTCTCTGACGCTCTTGGGCAGTTCATCCCCTAATTGAGGATGTCACAGGCCCGTAAAGCTCCATTAACAGCTGACTGGATCGTTTAAAATGGGTGATTGTGAGAGCGCACATGTTGGATTTCTGGGCCTATGGGTGTTGTTCTGATCAATAAATCTCAATTAAAGTCTCTGAGTGAGATCCTCTTTCCTTATTTCATCTTCATGTTTGGTGTTTCTCACCCGGAGATCATCTGTGCACATATGAAGACATTGTGCTTTCCTTTGTTTTTTTTTTCAGCCATGACACCCATTACATTACAGGTACTGTGTCTGTTAAAGCAAAACATTGACTACAAAACGGTCTAATGATGCTTATCATAGTTGTGCTTCATCTTAGATTCAAGTAATTCATCATTAGGATTATTATGATTGATGATCATAAGGCTTTTCTGGTGGCCCCTCTGGCACTTAGTGCCCTATGCACAGTGTGTGATGCATCTATTGGTTGTGGTGGCACTGGTCTACATAGCTCCGATAATCCACTGTATGCTACCTACTCAGCATAAATTGTCATGACTAGCCCCTAAGGGGGCTGTTTTCTGAACCCCTTTATTTTGTTATGAACTCTTGTGGACCCTTGGACTCTTGTTTAGGTTGTTGAGTTTTGTTAGTAGTTCCTGTTTTATTTTGAAACCATAGCCCTTGTGTATCTTGTCTTGTTCTACTTCCTGTCTTTGTCTTGTTTCCCTCCATTTGTGATTGTCTGCCCCGCCCTAATTGGTTCCACCTGTTTCCCATTACCTTGTCTACATATTATTATTTTGCTACTTTGTTAGAATAAAAGTTTTTACTTTTGATTTTGTCTGTGGGTTGTGCGTTTGGGTTCAAGTCCTTGCTCAAGTTGTGACATTAGTGGCTAAAGAGCAACATATGTCCCTCAGGAGTTGGTGGAGACAAAATCAGCGCTAAAGAGACTGTGAATATTGGAATTACATTCATCAGGTGGAGTCCAAATAAATGCTTAAACATTGTGAAAATATTTATAATTAACCAACTATTTCAAATTCATTGGGCGATAAGATGTGAATTTTGGGTTTACAGCTTTTTTTTCTGTTGCCCTCAAAACCTGTAGCTAATTTGGGGACAATTAGCTGTTTCTTTTACACCCCAAAGTCTAACAGATTTGGGCCTAATATTTCTGTCCCTTTTAACCTCAATTCTCACAGCTGCATGAAAATGACACAACAGTGTTAATGTGACACTAACTGCAGTGTTGTGGGGGGAGGGGTCCTAATGATGAGACTATCTGTCCATTATGATTATTTGTTAATTGAAGCAAGCAGTGAAAAGCATTAAGATTCAGACTACCTGAACACTACAGGAGGGTTAATCCATGCAAAGCAACATAGAAGAAGGATATTGGAGAACACTGAGAACAGCTTGGGGCTGTGTGGTGGATGCTGATGCTATCATACTATCATTGTTCTCCTGCTTAATTGCTGTGGCTAATGGCAGGAAATGAAATCATCCACTGAAGACCAACACGCTTCCCACAGAATAATTACTGATGTTGACCTTGTGCCTCTCTCTGGTATGTAAGTGTACAATGATAACTCTCACCACACACTTAGTCACTGCATATTGTGCACTACTGCAGACCACTCTATTAAGCTCTCACTCATTAAAGACTAACAAAAGATGAAAACCCAGTCACTGACTTTTTGTGTTTTATTTGTAGCCATTGTTAGAAATGAAAGTATTTGTCTGATAAAACCTTGTTGAGATGATGAGGCACTGTTTGTTACATTGGCTGTCATCTGTTCTGTCATGTTCACATACATTACAAGAGTAAAAGCATGACATTCATGCTGGCACTGTGATGGTAGGCCACAGCACAAAGCTTAATGGAACATGCCAAAGTACTAACATTTATGAATTCCCTTGCATTTACTTAGTTATTGATTGCACTTTTATATTACTTGTCATCATTTTCATTCCTACAAAGTCGTGTGCAGACTAGTTTTTCACTGCAGTTTCACTTTTTTGTTGTTTTCCTCCTCTTCTAAAACTTTATACCACAGATGTGCACAGCATCTGGACATGTGCTTACATCCAAGTACACACATATAGCTTATACATGGACTTGTTTGAAACTAGCAAAAAAAAAAAAAAAAAAAGAAGTAGAAGAAGAGAAGTTAAGAGAGTTGATTATTTCGCATGAGTTTGACAAAAGAATAGTTATGTTCTATGAACATTTACAGGTAAAATATATTAGTTACATTAGTTATGTTCAAGAATCAACATTAAAAAAAGAAAAGACATTACATTCCATTGACAATATGAGAAATTTACTTACTAGCTTTCTTGAATAGAGTTGGAAAAGAGGATTCATACAGCCAGCAGCTGGTTAGCTAGGCTTAGCATAAAGTCTTGAAACAGGGGGAGACAGCTAGCCTGCCCAAAGCTGACAGCATGCACCTAGCTGCATCTGCATCTCTGAAGCTCACGAAGGAACATGTTATATCTCATTTGCTTAGTCTGTACAAAGTACAAGTCAAAGTCCTGCATATGAATGTGTTAATTAGGTAGTTTTAAACTGTGGGCACTGGTAGGAGGATTACCTATGGAGGCACACAGGCTAGCTCTCAGTCCTTATGCTAAGCTAACCGGCTTCTGGCTGTATCTTCATATTTGCCATAAAGACACGAGAGCGGTATCAATCTAACTCTTGAAAAGAAAGGATGCGTGTTTCCCAAAATGTCAGCTCTTCCTTTAAAGGTAAAACAATGATCCAAACCAGAGTAAACTAATCCCATCTGAAACTTGTTTATCTCCTAAAAGTCAAATCTTGTTAGCACCCTTTACAGTAGAAGCTTTGTCTGCTGCTCCACCTCACAGGGTTGATGCTGTGTGTGTGTATGTGTGTGTGTGTGTGTATGTGTGTGTGTGTGTGTGTATTGCTTGACCTTGGGAGCACTGTTGGATGCCATTGATTTGTTTACCTGTGCGCTACTGACAGTTTCTCATTAGGTTTCTTTTGCACAACACTTCCAGGAGAGGAGACCAGAGTCTGCACTTCACAGCCGACGATGCATGATCAATGTACCTGATAGACTGGCGCTGGCAATATAATTCTGTTGAATGGCTGTTTAATGGATGTGAGCGCTCCATTTAGTAGCCACAATAAGGTGCCTTTTGTGACTGAAGCTGCATTGTGGGGCTGTATGAGGAGGAAAACAATATCTTGAAAGAAGGGCTTTGTTGAAATACTTTGGAAGACAAGAGAGACTGCAGGAGAAATTCTGCTTTATTCCACTGTTAATGGAGAGTATTGAAATTATTTCCAAAGTATAAGAGCAAATGCAGTTTGGAAATATTAAGGCTTTTTGGCATTATTCTTTCAGATAGCATGCATGCAGTTTGTAGAACCTTTTAAACACAAGTAAAAAGGGCGACACAATGACGTGAAAACAAATTCCTCAGTTTTTGTAGGCTTCTTATAATTCTGTTCTCATTTTGTAGTGACCCATTAAAACTGTTTTCTCCAAACACCTCCAAATTTAGATTTAAACACGAGAACGTTGGATGATGCTTTTACCCACAGAGCTGCACAGTGTACATTGGGGCTGCTGATAAATTAAACAAACTGCACCATTTACAGCAATGCTTTACGGCAATTAGCCAGCCTCTGAGCATAGGCACAAATCCCTAACTCTTACAGTGCTTTATTTCCAACCCACCTCTCATTCTAATAGGGCAGAAAAAAAGCCTAAAATGTCCTCTGTTCTCATGTGAACTTCTCATGTCGGCTTAAATAATTTGACATGGTCACAAGGAGGCAGTGTTGTCACTCTCCTCACAATCCTCCTGCCACCACCTAAATGTGGTAACGGAAGGAATCCACTTATACAAGGTGTTAAAAGCGCTCCTGATTTGCCACTGTAAACCAGTCCATTTCACAGGGCCAAAACAGAGTGGAAACATGGCAAAGTGTCCTCGCTCTGGAATCCCAGCCCATGCTCTCTCTGTGACACGAAGTGACACAGCAATCGGCTTGCGGACACATCAGGGTCTAATTACTCCTCAGGTGACAAGACCCCATGACATCCTCTCGCTGAAATGGGATTTCATGAAGACTGAAAGATGACAAGACAAGCACTTCTATTTAAATCAGTTGGGATTCACATCAAGTCACCGGGAAGAAGACGGCAGTGCTGATTAGATCCCTGCTTCTTGTTAGGGGAGGGAGAAACATTGATTCTGAACAGAGGAGTGTGCAGACATAATAGTATGGGTGTACATACCATGTATGACACCCTGGGGTGCTGCACAGCCTGTCTAGTTCAAGGTGTAGTCAACATCATATTTAATGGGCAGGGACAGGCTGTGGGGCATGAGAGGGGGCAGCCATTCTCCAATGATCAAAATAACACTTTGTCAATGTAATAGCCCGCTATTCTTCATTCTTTACACCCGACCCGACAGAACATTTCTCATAGCTTTGTTTTCACCAATGCTGCAGCCCCTGTGGTCGGCTGTGACTTATATAAAAATGTTGCCCCCATAAACCATGATTATTTTCATTGCAATTGATGTATTGCAATCACTTAACAATTTCCCATTGAAAACAAGTGTCTCGAGGAAGACCTATAGGCCTGCAACTTTGATTCAAACATCAGTGACAATGTGAGGTTTTGTTTATGTAGACGGGGAGCAACAGATGGCAAGCATATCTATAAATAAGTCGCTCTTCTGAATAGGAGATTAGTGCATTTGAGCTGGTTTTTAATGGTCTCTGGGAGAGATTAAAAAGTAAGCTGATTCATAATGCGTTTCTCTTTGCGGTGAATCACTCATAAACAAGAGTCTGGAAAGACTCGTAGGAAAACGTCTCCAACATTCTTAAGACATGAGCATGACACACATCTTCACTGCATGGCTGCTATTTCAAGAATCTTGTAATGTTACCAGGTGCATCAAATTATTAATGAAAGCATTTTATACCCTTACTAATAACAAGCTGTCTCTGCTGTCTCTGTTTCCCCCCTGCATGTAGATCACTGTACACCCTTCGACCCTTCAACCCTGCAGACCCCACTAAGCAACATTTGCATACAATTTTTTCCCCATGCACACTATATATATTTATGATGCTATTCATTTATATATTTATGTGTATATGTATCATATACTTCAGTGGTGAAGTGGTTATTCCGAAGCACAAGTCAAGCCATGAAAGCAAAATAAAAAATGGCCCATTCCAAAGTTCATGGAGGATAAAATGTAGATAAATACATATAAAGCCATCTTGGTTTTAGCCTCTGGGTCACATTTTCTCCAAGTTATTGAAATAGAATGGAAAAAAAAAAAGAAATCTCAATTATATAACCAGTGCTGATCAGCCTACAGATAGCCGCCCACCTGAGGCTACCTCAGCATCCTCCACAAATATTGACAGAATTCTTATCTTTTTTTCCCTTATTTTCTCACAAATATGAAGCTTGTACACAAATCCTGTTTTTCCCAGCTTTTAAATACCCTAAACTCACAGAGACATTTTTTGCATTCAGTGTATGTTTCCAGGAACTGCAAGGCTCGGGACGCCTGATAAAGTGGATTTGTGGCTGTATCTTTAGATATCTGCTGTCTGGATAAACTCCGTATCTGTCTTTTAATGACACTGGTGTCACGGTCTGTTCTCTGTTACAAAACTGGAGACTCACCAAGTTTGGCTCTAGGAACGATCAGGGCTTTATGTGCCTGTGTTTTCTAAACAATAAGCTTTTCCTATTTAATGAATTCATAAACACGCCTGGGAGAAAGGCATGCTTGACCTATGAGAAGGTGAATGGATTTCCTGAGAACTATTGACAGCTTGTCCTAACAAGTAAAAGCAACCTAAGGAGCCATGCAGTCCTAATCAATTACTTAAATGAGTGAAGAGGACAATTATGTTGCCTCCTGAGATGTTCCTGTAACTGTACTGACTGATTTGAAATACAGCGGGTCAGCTGTCCCTCTATGAACATACATCATCTGAACATCTAAGCTTTTTAATTCCATCTATTATCTGTGTTCGTAAGTTCAGTCAGCTCTTACACCGCAAAAACATTCTGCATGACCGAGTCATCTGCTTTAGCTGATAAATGGCTATGGTTCGTTCATAGGCAGATTTGCTGGGGGATCTGTCAACAGTTCTCAGAGGTCATTTGGATGCCTACACCTTGTGTTTCTACATTTAATGTAATTATGTGTAAGAAGATGCTGTAAAAAATATGTGTAGAGTAGGTTTTACCCTAAAACAGTTTGTCTGGTGACTCACTGTGTCTGTCTAGATTTTCTAACAGCATTTTTCATCACCTATAGTAATGCATATAAAATACATTTCAGATCATAGTGCTGTCTGTATGATGTCATTCTAGTTAACCCTTTCTGTAATGTTAGAAAATGTCTGTTGAAAAATGATCTGATAAAGACAAATAATGGTGACAGTAAACCTTATTCTGCTTTTCTGGTTGCATTATTTTTTTTGCAAAGCAAACATTAAGCAACTTTTATTTGATATTTTGAAGTGAACATGTCAAATCAGAGAGGTTTCAGAATGGATGGTCCCTTTAAAGCAGAAAAACAATAAGTTATAATCTCAAAACCAGATTACGAGCCCGGCAAAGCAGACAACTACTCTTGGGACCCAGACCTCACGGGCCCCCAAAGGTCACATGGTGCATCAAAAGCTGTTTTATGTTTTATCAAGTAATATTGCAGCATATGAGCATCAGTTGGTTTCTGGTTCAGATCTGTGTGGTAACTGTTTGTACTCATCTCTGTTATTTTGAGCAGTCAGGGAGGTTTTGCTGAACAATGTCAAGGGTGACATCACACAAATAGGTTCCAGTTTTTTTAATTACATATTTTTCCCCTCCAAAGCCTCGTATTGTACTGATGTGTATCTTGAAAAGCCCAGGAAGCTACAGTGAGATGAAAACGGCACACACGAGCTTTGTCGGTCTTGATGGTGGCTGATATCAGATGCAGGTGCTCTGCTCTGGCTCGGTGTTTGCGCACTGGCGCCCCTGCTCATGCTGAGTTTATGATAATAATATGGTCATGGAGGGACTCAGCACCGCGGACAGCTCCGGCGCGTCGCCCCGCCCCTTCCACTGGCTGCGTGTCGCGCGTGGCGACCAATAGCTGCGGCAGCTTCAGTTTAGCACTGGATACAACAGAGGGAGCTTCAAAGAGCCTGTCCGCCCAGAGAAGAGAGGGAACCTTCGTCCGGCTGTGATTCGTAGCGGGGCTCTGCGGGCTGAAGAACACTTCGATGGGATAAAACCTCCCGGTCGCATTTAACCGCTCGTTGGGTGTGTTCGCGCGCGCGTGTGTGTGTTCCGAGAAGACTGAGAAATGCTCTTGTAGCGCGAGCGCGAATGACATTATCGCCCGCGTTCTTTTTTTTTCTTGCTTCACGCAGATATTTGGCGGTGCCTGAACTTGGAGCCGTTTGGACGCTGAGAGCAAGTTGTGTGTTTTTTATTTTTATTTGGTTGAACTGCATTTGAGCCGTTTACCTGGAGCCCAAAGTCCTGGACGACATGGGGAGCGAAAAGTACTTGCCGGAGCTTATGGCAGAGAAGGACACGCTGGATCCGTCTTTTCAGCACTCCCTACGGCTACTGGATCAAGGTAAATGTCCGTGGCTAATTACTGAAGTAAACAGTTCAAGTGTGTGAAAACTGTTGGAGTCTACAGCACGGTGCTCGGGTTTAACGCTCGGTGCTGGGCTGCAGGCTACATGACACCACCAGCCCGCCTACTTCAAGTTAAAAATAAGAGGTTTGTGGGTCTACTCACAATTTCCTGTTTGGTCACACTAAAATCGCGAGGTCCTTTCAGCGTCGTGGCAGTTTTGCCAAGTTGTTATGGATGCAGCAAAGGCACCAAAGCCAAGACAAAAAAAAAAAAAAAAGATACCATAGGCAGCCTTTTGCCGAGTGTATAACTAGTAACAAGTAAAACAGAGCAGGTTTGACTAAAGACTGTACCTGCCCCATTAGTCAAGCCAGAGGATACTAACTTTAAATTTGAACTAGACAAACAGGGTAACAAAACAACACCAATAATACAATTCTTGCTACTGGTGGCACCTGCATATGATATTTTTTTCTTACTGGTTTTAAGTGGCACAAACAGAAAATGTTGATGAAGAGAATATTTGTGTAGAAACCCCTCCACAACCCTTATTTGAAATGGCATCACATGAAATTGTAGCTCACATTTTATGAATGAAGGCAGCAGTGAAACCTCTAAACACTAAAACCACTTGACATCCCAGTTTTCAGGCAGCAGTCATCTCTATCCCATGCAGACATGTAAGCTGTGTTGCAAGTAGTGGAATAATCACACTCTTATTCAAATTTACATGTGTTTCCTCCTTTGAAGAAGTGGACGTGACTGAAAGGGAATTTTGAACGGATGGAGCAGCAGCACTCGCAGACGCTTTAATTAATCCACTGCACAGCCTTCTGCTTTGAAGCTGTCGGAATTTTGCAAACACTTCTTCAGACGCAGCCCCGTGGAGCTCCTCATGTGGGAAGTGCACTGTTATAGCATCCAAGTGCATCCTTCAAGTACCACTCATGGGCTTTGTCTAGACTCGCGCAGGCTGTTGTTGGCTTTAAAGGTAACAGACAAGGAGTATTAGTTCACTGTAAACAGTTCTGCTGCTCTGTAACTAATTTTATTGAAGCTCCAGATGCTGCTCCTGCACCAGGCTGTTTTCAGTTAGACAGTCATGTCACTTCTTGCTGCTGCTTCCCCAAACTTGGGACCTCAAAGGGTCCTTAAAAGAGTTCCAAAGGGCCTCTAGCAGTGTGGGCCATGATTTAATTTTAATGTTGTTTACTTGCCAGAGTTTACCAAAGTGACAAACAGAATTACTTTTCTGATTGTGCTGTCCCCTTCTGAACTTACGGTATACATATACTGCTACTTTAGAGCTGCAGCTAATATCTGTTTTTATTATTGACTGATCTGCTGATCATTTTCTCAATTAATTGATAAACCATTAAGTGTATAAAATCAATAATATCATATAATATCAATATAAAAGTCAGAATATAGTGAAAAGTCACAGTTTCCTAAACGCCAAGGTTTAAATTGTTTTGTCTAACAGTCCAAAGCAAAGATATTAAAATAGAGAGAAGCAGCAAATCCCTACAACTGTGTAGCATGCACTAGGAGATTTTGTCATTTTGGATTAAAGCACAACTTAAGGGATTAATTGCTTATCAAAAGAGTTGGTGGTTAATTTTCTGTCCACTGACTAAACAGTTAATAAACAGAAACAGATAATTGTCATGTTAATTGTCACATTTGCAAAGATCTTTCTCTCTCGTATAATCAGATTGATTTAGGTTAAATTGGGTTTTGTGATCAAATTAGTAGTATTTTGGATCTTTCTGGGAGTTCTTACTGTGTCCACAGATGGCTTACTGATTTAAAAAAATATATGTAAATAATTATAATGCACTGGTTTAAAGAAATGAGAGTATATAAGACCCATGATTCCAGTTTTAGCCTTTTAATATAGCGATGTGTAAAATATAAAACACTTACTAAATACTTACCTTGACAATATCAGTAGCAGATTGGAGTCTTGTTTGAAGGAACAGACTTATGTTAGTGCATCTTTCAGTGAGCTTATTCCTGTACTGTAAGGTAAATTCATCCCAGTCCGTAAGGCAGATAAGGCTTTGTTTTACTCAGCACTTTTGGTTATCAGCTGGTTTCATTATTCAAATCCGGGTTAGTCTCTTTCTTTTTTTTTTTTTTTTTTCTTTTCTAAGAACACATATTCCCGTTACTGATAGAGAGAGGACCGGAGCACTGAATACTTAATGCCATTTGAAAGACACTTACCAACCACTTTCTTGACAGTTTCTCTCTTAGAGTCCTTCGTCCACACTGCAGGTCTGTAGAGCTACAGCAAATATTGGCCATTTCCCAAATATGGAATAAAGGCGATGGAATACTTAGAGTTTGAGTCAGGACAAGGCAGCAAAGACTTTCAGAGTAAATGTTCCTCCTGTGTTTTACATTCAAATAGTTTTACCTAACACAAGTTCCTGACATAACGGTTCCAGTAAAGTTAGTTTGTGATATTTCTGGTGGGGGCAAAGATTGCAGTTTGGGCACCATCGCAAGCAGCAGAATTAATCCATGACATTTTATGAAGTAAGCAGAACTCTGTGGTGCACAGAATTTGGCCGAAACAGTCTGCCACAACTCCAAAACTGTAAATACTGTTATCTCTCTCTCACACAACAGATGGAACACGATGCAGCTTAATAGAGCACTTCTTCTGCCATCTTGCTGATGAGTTCTGTACTTGATTATGCAATTGGCAGGGGATGCAGGGAACAGAGCTAGAGTAACTAGAGTTACTGCATGCAAACGGCAAATATGAGATTACTCCAGGTCTGGAGAGACATCCATTCAGGAGAAATTAGGGGAGCATTGTGTTCGAAGCTTGGGGACAGGGCGGGCTGCTTTGATAAGTCTGGGCCGTTCGCAGAGCTCTTCTCCCTCAAGGACCATATCTCTGCCCCTGTGACAAGCCTCATACAGTCAGCAGCAGACACTTGGAGCTGGAGAAATATCTTAAGCCAAAATAAGAGACATACAGGACCAGCCTACATGGAATGAAAAATCCTCAGCAGCATACTAATGAGTGTCTTCTAGGTACAGAAAACACCTCGGGTGACATGAAATGCATCTGTTATTTACATTAAATGAATACAACCCAACAGAACATGGGGCCATAAGGGCTGCAAGTAACACATATTTATTTTGTGAGATATATTTATTCATTTATTCATCTGTGTGAAAGTTCTTCACTATGGAAACAGTAGCTTGATAGACAAAACAATTCTTAACTTTATGGATGTGCTTTTAATTTGAACTTCAAATTACAGTTCAAATGTGGGAAACAAATGAGCTATTTGATCTGACCCATTGCCTGCCTGATGACATACATGTATGTATGTCATCATGCAGAGACAGGTGGCAGCTGCCAACGTCACTGCTTGTCTTTTGACAGTAATGCTTTTTAAAATGCTTTTTGTCTTGTACCTTGCTGATTTTTGGAGTCAGTGTGCAGGTGTTACTCTTTTCCTCAGTGCTGATTTCCAGTAGTCTTGCACCTACAGTACATCAGACGTGTACAGCCTTGCTCCTTTTGGTTCCGTTTTTTTCTCTCAGCTAATTGAATCTGTTTAGGCTCTTAGGATTGAAGCGTTAGACTGTATGAGTAAAAAAAAAGCATAGAATGAATTACATTTAGCTTCATGCTTAGTTTGATATTCTCTCAGCTCCAGACAGAATGTGAAAAACACCTCCTAGAAAGATTTTTGTGAACAATGCTGAGTTGTAAAGTGTCTCTGTGCAGCAGATGCATTCTGTTTGTGGAGCATGTGGATGCAGAGCAGCGTGTAGCCCACTCTGAATGTTTCAGGACCTCTGGCCCAGTTTGGACGCTGTAATCTCAGTGCAGCACATAAGCCCCATATCTAGTGGTTTTTAATTGGACATTCCACAGCAGGAGCCTAGCACAATGTTTGCATCACATCAACCTCAGTTAGAAAAACAACAACAAACAAAAAAAAAAAACCATCAGTACACACCAAGCAGGTGGGGAGAAGTATCCATATTTCAGACATGATGCCCCATTGTTAATTCATAAATTTCCATCTCATAAACAGAACAGAGGGGTATTTTTAGCTGTGCTTGAGTTTTGCCCCAAGTGATAGCAGTTCCTGGGTTAGAATGCCCAGAAGTGAACTAAAATAAGCTTTGGCATAGGATCAAAGGCAGAGATATCGTTTTGTTGGGGAAACAGTGTTTGATAGTGATAATGATCTGTGGATCCGCGGCTGGCCGACACACTGAGCCAAACAGCGAGGAGGAGGCACAGCCACAGTGCCGAACCCAGGTGACTGGTGATTTGACCCGCAGATGTAGTGAACTTACAAGTGAACCATAAGAGGGCAGACGGGGGAGCTCCAGGAGCCCGCTTTGCATTCAGACAAGCAGTGGAAGGCTGCTGAGCGGTGCTGTGGCTAAGATGTGTTTGCAGAGCTCTGCCTCTGCTTTGCTGCAGCTCCCACTGGAATCCAGGGGGTGAAATGTCGGCCAGAACCAACACAGGCAGACTCCGGCCATAAAACCTAACAGCAACTCGCTGTATACAATAAACAATTTAAAGCTTGACACAGAAGTGTCCACAGTACATGTGAAAAAAATTGGCTGAAAGTTTTAATTAGCTTTCCAGTAAGATATGCATTTCAGTCTATGCTTTACAAGAGCTAGTTCCAAAAACACTTTTTGAGTACTGTATGAAAGTATCAAAAACTGCCAGGTGGTGAAAGATGGCATTGAAAACCTGGTCTAATTCTTCTCTAGTCTTGCAAATATATGTTTTGATCAGATATTTCCTGACTTAAAGTTAAAGTAGAAACAAACATGGTTATACTAATCAAACTAAGGCATTGTTAAAAGTACGGTTTCAGAATTGTTACCATAATTCAGACAGAGTCCATTTGAACAGCAGTGGTTGTATTTAGTAACATCTCACTCTCCCTTAATGGCTTATTCTGGACTTGTTGTTTTTGCTCAAAACCGGTGCTTATTAATGGCATTTATTCCTCTCCAGCTGTTGGTTCATGGGTCTTTTATTGCATCTCCATCATCGTCCACGCAATCCCATCACCATATTGCATGAGATAGAGTCTCCACCTGGTGCAAAGCTTGCCTCAGGCTCAGCTTGTTGATTTAATGTTGAGACTGTCAAATTTCCATGTAGAACATGCTGCTGCGGTATAAATGCTGCATTCATATTTAAAATGCCACAAAGATGTGCATTTTCTTCCTCCACCTGCATGCATACATTGCTGAAGGCCTGCCTTGAGCTGTCTACCTAGGATGGCTATCCAGGAGGAGACTATCAATTAAAGCAGCCAGCTAGAGCAGCTTAAATAATGCAAACTGCACTTGTTTAGGCAGGAGTATGCTGAAAGCTGATATTCCACATCTCTGGTAAGGAGATCGTTTAGAGGTGTGTGTTGCCAGGCCTTACAGGGGGATATAGTTCTTTTTCATATTCGTGCCAGTACAACAAAATTGCTTTTTTTGATACCTTACTCTGAAGTTTTTCCACGAAATCTTTATTTTTTTCAATTAACAAAGAAAGATAAAGTTCTCAAATGTTAAACCCAAGCAGCTACACAAGCACATTAAAATTAAAATAGGCATAAAGAAGACTACAAATTTTGTGTTTGATATTTCTTGATAAAATGTGCTAAAACCTTAGTGTTTTCCTCGATCAGGCAGTAGTGTAGATCTTTATTTGCAGGACAGATATTGAGGAGATCCCATACCATCACCTCAGCAATACAACCCCTGCTTTAGCCTTCCTCGCATCACTTATGGATCCATTAATCATCATATTATTAATGCTCTGCTGCGCTGCCCAAGACAGGACGCAGACAGACTAGGATTACACTGGATTAGTTTGAAAACCAGAAGAAACCGCCAGACTGTATCAATCTGTTTACTGTGCCTGAGGCTGAGAGACAAAGGGAGATGGGGATAGAAAAGAAAGAGAGGGTAGGAGTGGGTTGGCAGGGCTGTACAGAAAGTAAGAGTCTCTTTCCCCTGGGAAAGGTTATTTGTAAGGGGATTGTACCAAAGTCACTTACAAAAGGAAAAATGCAATCGCCTGGGGGGGTAAAGGATTGGAACAGAGCAGGAGTTGAAATCGAAAAAAAAAAAGAGGTTATGGGAATGCTGTCGTAGATGTGTTAGTGATAAATAAAAAAAGTTCAGATGTCTTAAAAGAAAATGTAGAAAGTCCCAGCTATTGTTGAACCCTGCTTTCATACCGTACACCTCAATCCCACTGTCTGTAACTAAAACACATTTTCAGGTGAATCTCGTCCATGACTAACTCACCATCATTACTGCAGTGATGAACGACAAGTATAATTTCTCACTCCTTCGAAGGATAGGAGTGGTGTAAATTCATTGCTTATTCATGTTTGACACTGTGGAAGCTTTCCACACACATCCTGCTCTGCACACTCGCACAGTAACATCCTTTTATAATAAAAGTGTTTTATTTTCGTTTGAGATTCAGCAGAGAACGACAAGTGTTTTCAGCTCCGTTTCTGATTTTCTTCACTAAACTGCACTAGTACAGTTAGTATTTGACTTTGGAGTCTGTTTTTACTTGGAGGGGTCCTTTCTGTGCCCCTGCCTTGATCTCCTGGTGACAGCCACCGCTTCCCTTTCCCTCTTCTTTATTTATGTCGTTTTGTGTGGTTGGCACCTCTATAGAGAGGATTGCACTGGATTAGCTTCTCCGCCTTCCCAACTGATCCGATCCATTTTGTGTAATCCAACTCAATTTAATTATGTTTATCGTTCCACCTCGCTGGTGCCGAGGAGCAGCAGCACACCTCTACCAAGATAAGCCCGGGGACCTTGTGCCTTTTTGCTGGCAGAGTGTCTGCCTGAGCCTGTTGCTTTATAAACAGATGGTGTAAGTCACCTACACTCTCAGTAAATACTGTGTAAGGTACAATATTATGTTTCAGAGCTCCCCTCAAACATCACTGTGACATGGAAAAAAATATCCATGGTTGAAGATCATAACCTCAATTTTTTTTTGTTGTTATGGGAATTTGTACAGTTTAGCCCCCTCTGATGTTGGGAGAATTAATGTGCCCACTATACAGTCCTCTTTATTACTTCTGTGAGTCTAGTCCTTGGCATTCGATATCAAAAGCTCACAATAAAAGCACAAAAATAGTTTTTCAAGCAGAGTAAGCTCAGTTCAGGGGCTCACAGATAGGCCCGGCCATATTGGAAATCAGATTTTTAATCCGTGTGAATGTAGCACTTGTGCGACAAAACCAAAACTAAATTCTGTTGCGAGATTAAATGTATTTAGACCCTTCAGATGCTAACCTCAGAATTCCTGTATGGGCGAGAAGTGCCAATCCAGTCTCAGACGCTTGTCGGTGTAGTTGAGTGCACTGAGCAGCAGATATAATACAGACCAACAAGTAGTGAGGATGAAAGGAAAGAATAGAGCCTGCTCTGTTTTCGGTCTTGAATGCTGCTCCGTCATCTGCGCTTAAGGCATCTGTAAAAACGCTGTTGTTCTAATACCCTGGGACTAATCTATTATTTTAGACCTGTTCTGTTGTGAGGAAGAAGTCTGTTTTTGTATTGTTTTTTTATATTTATTCAGTATTTTAATAGGCGAGTTGTGCTGAGATATACAGCACTCTTTTCTGAGGGAAAACTGTGACAGCACAGAAAATTCACAAAATTCACATACTGTATGTCGTATAGAACATGCATATTGCTGCTCCCATTAAGAGCAATAAAAATAAAACAGGATCAGATTACGTTTTTTCTGTCATCAAACGTACAGTTGCTTCAGAAAGTACCCAGACTCTTTTGTTTTGCAAAATTTGTTGTAGATTTATCTTTAAATGGATAAACTACCTGTTTATGCCCATTAATCTACACTCACCAATCCATAATGACAAAATGAAAAAGTGTTTTTAGAAACAAGCAAAAACCTCAAATTTACAAAAGTATTCAGACCCTTTGCTGTGACACTGTGTGTCACACAACACTTTATTGAAGTCCACCTGTGGCAAATTGAGGTGATTGGATGTTAAATAGGGACACACCTGTGTATATAAGGTCCCACAATTCACACTGCATGTCAGGACAGGAACTCTCTGCAGACCTCAGTGATATAATTGTGGCGAGACACTGAGCAAGTGTCTAAAATCATTTCTAAAGCTCAGAGTGTTCTCAGGAGAACAGTGACCTCAATAATTTGGAAATGGAAGAGGTTTGGAACCAGTTGGTCGTCTGGCCAAACTGAGTAACCAGGCAAGAAGGGCCTTGGTCAGGGAGGTGACCAAGAACCCAACGGCCACTCTAACAGAGCTTCAGTCCTCTGCAGAGACAGGAGAACCTGCCGGAAGGAAGACCATCTCAGCAGCACTCCGTCAATCAGGCCTTTATGGTAGAGCAGCCAGACAGAAGCCAGTTTGAGTAAAATGCAAATGACAGCCCACTTGAAGTTTGTCAGGTGGCATTTAAAGGACTCGGAGAACATGAGGAAAAAGACTGATCTGATCTGATCTGATGAGACAAAAATTTAAATATTTAAGCAGTACTCCAAACACTCTGTCTGGTAAACACCAGACACTGCTCATCATCTGGCTAATACCATAATAACCAGGGTGAAGCACAGTGGTGGCAGCATCACAACAGCAGGGACAGGGAGACTGGTGAGAATTAAGGGAAGGATGAATGCAACCAGATACAGAGAGGTCCTCGAAGAAAACCTGCTCCTGATCTCTACAGAGACCTGACGATGCCAGATGACAGATGCCTCCCATCTGCCAGGAAGAATGGGATAAACTGCCCAAATCCAAGCTCTTAGAGGCTTCCCCAAGAAGACTCCAAGCTGTAATTGCTGCCAAAGGTTCGACTGCTTCTACTGTGAAGTACTGAATCAAAGCACTGAATACTTTGGTAAATGTAAATGAGAGATTTCAGTTTTTGATTTGATTTTGCAAAAAATGTGTGAAAACACATTTTCACTTTGTGATAATGGGTTATTGAGTGTAGCTTGATATCAAAACTACAACACAAAGTGTGCAATACGTGAAGGTCTGAAAACTTTCTGAAGCCACTGTATATGTTAAGTGTCATTTTGATTTAATGGAAAGAAACAAAACGTTTCCAAACGTCATCATTCTTTCATAAGTAACCATTAATGGCATTAATCTTCTTTGGTGTGTTAAGTATTGAATGTCCTGCTCACCTTTTGAAAACAGAAAAAGAAGCACAGGCTTTGGTGGCAGTGGACATGAATCTTTAATGAGCAAGGGCGGTGGGATATCAGTAAATGAAAGTTAAGTGCATTTTCTGGGTTTTTGGAGCAGGAAAAGTTATCCTGTAATGTACTGAGAGAGGAGGAGAGATGGATGCTCATTTACCACCAGTGCCAAGAGACCTTTCCTCATGTCCTGCTGGGCTGCTTGCTTCGCCGTGTCTCCAGTCTCTATTTTAAGACCTTGATATTAAAGCCTAATTGTTTTCAGAGTTTTTAGGGACATCTCCCTCTGTTTCTTGCGCCCCCTTTTTTTTTCTCTCCTATGGCATGCCAGCAAAATCTTTAAAAATGGTACACAATGCAAAGCACGATTTGTAATTTGTTCAGTGTCTGCTTTAAACCATACCTACTAAATAATCCCATCTTCTCATTTCATTTAATACAGCGCAGCGACCGGATGCAACATGTATATAGTTTTTCGCCAGCCTGTTAACGTGTCACCGCTGTTGCAATTGGCTGTAAAAACATTCATTAAGTCTTATAAGCAAACCATAAACAAGGGGTCAAACCAGGATATATGACCCTCATAACAAGCCCAGTTATCCACTCTCCCCTTGGTAATAAAATCACACTGTTGCTGCCGTCTGTTTGACACTCCAGCTGATGGCTCATATGTGCTCCTTCACTGTGCCATTTGGCAGCACTTCTTGTTAAAGTTTGACCTAGGATTTGCCCAATAAGAGGCTTGTTAAAGTTTGACCTGGAAGTGGGTCTCTGTCTGTCTGTCTTCTTGTTAAATCTCTGCCCCTGTCTCCGCAGCCATCATTAGTCTGTGGGAAATGTTTGGCTATTGCATGGAGTCTATTTTTTTTTTTTTTGTACACTGACTAAACAATGGCCTTACAGCATACTATGAGGAGTGCACAGCTCTCACAAAAGCAACAGATTGGGGTTTTAATAATACAGATCTTTATTTAAAAGGCACAGCTGTTGTGCAAGCAGAAATTATCTCGGCTGAACCATAGAACTGCAGTTTTGTGTTATTTGTATGTTGCTTAATGCTGAAAAAAGAAAATGTTTTTTATATAGTAATTTAACAATATTTAAGGAAATATAATTATTTCAGAAACAATTATACTTGTTCCCCATGCAGTTTTCTTTGTGCCAGGACTTTCCTGGAAATAATGTCGGTGTTGAACAAGACCGGATGAGACAGCTGCTTTGTTTGAATTCATTAAATAATACTTCATTGTTGGCAAGTTTTTCAACACTTATCCCCACCTTGTTGTCTTGGTCACGTTTGACTGATTTAAAATCCTGCAGCTCATAGTTGTGATGGGAAGGAGGTGAATTAGGTGAAATTGCGTTAAGTATTATTTGTCGTCACTTCATTTTACAGCAAGCCGCCAATTTTTGTGATGAAACCATTAAAGAAACACAGCAGAAGTGTTGATTTAAAAAGCCGGCGTTATTCTACACTTTTCTTGCTCTCAAATACCGTAAAAGGAATAAAACGATTTTCCTTTCTTTCTGACTCACCCCAAGAAAAGAATGGTCGGCCTTAAGGCCATTGTGTTCTTCCACTGAAGACAAATCTTTAAAAACATGTCCCAAATATATAGTTTCATTTTAAAAAAATAGCTTTTCCGAAACAGCTGGGTACTGTAGTTTTTAGCAAACGTTACTCAGACAGGAGGAAATAGTGCATTTGTCGGGGACTATTTCCAGCTGCGGATTAATACGCATTTTGTCCTCTTTTGAAAATTAGTGGGTGTGTGTGTTCATGGAAACAAACAGTGAGGCTCACTTATGTTTTTTTTTAATAGTTTTTGGACAAGAATGGAGGTGTACACCACCCAGGAACAAGATATATCAGGCTCTGGATACACAGACCGTACTAATTATTAGGATCAGTTCATTGCTGGTTTTGGTCTTTTTATGGACTTTGTTAACAATGAGGAAAAATATAGAATATAGAGTGAGTATATATAGATATATTCTACTCTGTACATAGAATGTCACTAATGGTATGCTTTATGTATGTAACTGAAATGATTAACTCATTATTATTATTATTTATTTTTTTTAATTTAATTTTAATTTGTTGTTCTTGTTGGTACAGTGAGAACCCAAAGTTTCACACAAATCGCACACATTTGTAAATCTTTCACTTTCCACACAAATTTGTGACCCTTCTGAATCTAATGTCTCTACATATTTCTAAAGCTAAAACTCCAATGGCTGCAGCTGTAGCTATTTATTAGGCAACTAATTCATTAGTGATGGTATCACAAGTATTACAGCTCAATTCCTTTCTGTCATATGTAATGCATCTCTGGCAAATATGATTGTAATTACAGCTAGCATGCATTCACACAGTCGACGCCTCCCGAGCCGGCGTGTCGATGGTAGGCTGCAAGAGGTGAAAGGATAGAAATCAAGTTTATAGATCTGTGGTTCACACGCGCCCACCCCTCCACCGAAGGGCCGGGGTTTTAATTGCTGTCTGACCAGGGTTGGTTCTGTGTGAAGATGGGCCACTTTGATATGAGAAGTAGGGGGAAGGAACGGTTTTCTTTTTCTGTGGTTGTTGTATTGACAGCTTCTCATCCTGGAGGAGCTGATAAGAACATGGGATCCAGGGAGACACACAGAGGAGTGGATTGCATTTCAGGGCCGGGAATCAGAGCTGTTTTCGGGGACGAGTGAGCCTTAGAGGTCCTGTGCACATCCAACGTCTGAGGACACAACAGCGGGTTGAAATCTCAGAGAGGTTTTACTGCAAGGGACAAAGTGCCGGAGCAGGTGGCTCACATGAGCAAAGAGCTCATAACCTTGTAACATAAATGAAACAGCTGCGTGCACGAGGAGCATCGTATTCAAAATCAATGAGGGAAAGTGCATTGATTTACAAAACAAAACACAAACACAGGACCTTTTCTGCACGTTTTACGTTAGCTCATTGTTTCAGCGCTGCCTCATTTACTGGATCTTGTGTTCAGAAACAAAGGAGTATTCATGTCTGTTCCCCATTTTTTTTCAGTTTGGTATACTGTCATTAGTTTGTTGAATTATTGAGCGTAATTAAGTTTTTATTAAGTTTTAACGATGGAGAGATGTGAGCACTGAAGTAATTATAGAATCATTTGTGAGTCAAACTGTGGAGTCATTTTGTTATTATGTAACAGTATAGCTAACAAGAATTCATGAGCGGTTTGTATTTTTATATTATGTCTGCTGATAGTTGTCTGACACATATGTGACACATACTCCATTTTATTCTTTTCAGAGTGGACGTCATGAACATAAAACTGTGTGAGACATAAAACTGAAAGATAATCGAGGTTATTAACAGAATAATTGATGTATGTAAGTGTTTTGGTTAAAATATATGATGTGAAGAAAATAAAATGTCACTGCAGACGTTTAGACCGACTCAGCTGCGCTCTGGTCAGGGAGGAACCCTCATATATCAGAGCGGGATCACATCACCGATCAATATATGATGTGTAATAAAAGCCAAACATCTGGGCATACACATATCTAACCCTTGCATAAAGTGACATCACTCCAAACACATGACTTATTCCTCCTGTTACTCCTTTACACAATGCCTCTGAGACTGGAGAATCTGCAGTGCTGCAGGACAAATTGCATTATATGTGTCATAGATCTCAGTGTCAAAAGTACATTACCCCCACTGAGCTCCTCAGGTCGCCCAGTGAGAGATAATTGTGACCCCTGCTGAGAGGGAAAAGCCCAACTTACAGGAGCCACTTTCCGTTCATCACAAGGCACTTGTTTAAAGCCTTTCCCTTCAGAGTTAAAGTAGTAATCCTGAGTTCAATTCCATGATGTTTTTCTTATAACCTTTCTATTTTTAGTGGCTGTTACAGGCAGCAGCAGGGGCCCTCGGCAGATTTCCAATTCAGTTTTCCCATAGGTTCTTCAATCCACAGTATGCAGAAATTAGTTTGTGGATCACATAAGGATCTACATCTCTGTGACGTATTTTACCGTAGATAATACTTCAACTGTCTGCTTTATTAGCTTTATATTTATATTAAAGTGTTTCAAATATGGTTAAAAAAATTGTCAGTATTTTACCTTGATCTTGTTTGACAAAGTGTCTCTATATTGGATTTCTTTGTGTGCCAGAAAGTGTATTTGCTATTTTCATTTTTTTTTAAATGCAAAACTTCCATTCGAAATCTGTTCCTTTTAGTTCAAAAGTAATGTATTCCTAATACTCCTGCTTCTGTTTTGTATGCATGAATAACAGTAAATTACCTGCATAATAAAGTGTGCCTGAAGATGATGTTGGTGTATTTTTAGAATTAGACCAATATTCACTGAAAGATTTTTTTTAACTATCCACTTGCATACCTGGATTTTGATGTTGTAAAATCTTACCCCTGGTTTTATGCATATTTTTCTCTCTTGAAAACAAGACTATGTAGCTAAGACTAAAAGAATATGTAAAAAAGAAATAACACATTCTTCCACTTACAAATAACAATTCATCGGCAATAAAACGCACACATGCTTAGTTCAGTTTAATGCTTTTGCTCATGCAATCTTACTCGGTTTTGTATGACCTCTGGCTTATGGTAGCTAATGTTTGTAAATTATAAGTAGGTACATAGAGTTTACTGAGTTATCGCTGTTTCTGCTACTGTTACTGCTACACTAGTAGCATTTACCAGTCTGCTTAAGCAAAAATTACACAGGCTTGGCTTAGAAATGATGTTTTTCCCTTTCAAGAGCACTTGTAGTTGTCCAGTTACTACTTTTTTCAGCATGAAATCATTATGAAATACAGGCCTGTTCTCCCCTCCGTCATCATGGGAAATGTGAGATCTCTCCCCAATAAGATGGACGAACTGGCGGCTCT
>JBBMJY010000005.1:17099210-17109502 GCA_037833715.1 Toxotes lorentzi
AATCTTGCTGTTGCTAAATGCAATTTCCCCACTGAGGGACTAATAAAGGATTTCTTATTCTTATTCTTATTATTCTTTTGTCATATTAAACATAGTGAGAAATTTCTTCTACAATAATTTTACACCTTACTTGAAAATGCAAAAACCTCAGGTTATTTTATTATTTAACATTTTTTCAATGTACAACAACTCACTTTTCATAACAAGCTCACAGCAAAGCCCTTCCCATGTGCTGCTGTAGGCCACTTCCCCCTCTCACTGTAGCAGTATTTTTCAGTTCCAGTCTACCTACTGTTCTCTCCACATAACACAAATAACCCCCCTGGCAATCGGGAGTGTCTGCCTCATTATCATATTTATTTAAAGTATCGTATGACCCATTTCATTCCAACATGGGTTCCTCTCGTCATGATTGAGTAGTCCCATATTTAAGGGTAGTCTCCGGAGATACTGCTGTGCATAATGGGAACATTACTATTAAGCATAGTCACAGGCCTGTCCTTGTCATTAGAGTGAAAAGCGAAACACTTGTTCTGTTCCTAAGTAAGCATTGTTTTAGGTTACAGTGACTGCATTATTACAGATTATTATTACAAACTGCAGACTGTAGAAAAGGAGCCCTCCAACTTTTTATGGAGGGAATGCTGGAAATCCAACTCACTCGATCAATGATCTGTCATGTAAGGAATATGAGATGAAATACTGAATATATTTGCCTGGTGGCTAGCGATGTCCAATCTAATGGACCACATCTGATGAACGGTCATAATTGCACCAATAATGCACAGAGAAATCTGTCTGATTGCCAGGTATACACATCAGCGCAAGCTTTAATGGCCAAATCTGTCACTAAACGTTTCAAGCTCGTTCGCAATGGCCACTGGCCTGTGGCTGGTAATGGAAGATTAATAGCAGGCTACTGGTTCATCTCTGATCGGAGTTATTGAATGGTTTCCCTGGGATATGTTTCTCAGGACTTGGCCACGTCTGGGCTGTATTGATCTGCCGCTTGCAAATTTATGGTTATGTTTCTTCAATTTGCACAAAGGCAAAAACATTGTTGTCTCTGCTGGCATCAGTCATTGACTTCCTGCAGACGTGGCTGCGGCAGTAGGTCTCAACTCTATCTGTCCCTCTGTCCCAGAGGGACGAACCATCTCCTTCCAGTGACAGCGTGAATGTCATAGCTGTTACTTTATACATCAGATTGACCGTGACCTTCTCAGCGCTTTACATTTTGGAATCGTTTATTGATAAGTGTTGCTCTCTGGTGATTTAAATATGGTACATGCTGATATGATATGGCTATCTGCACTGGGGGATGTAGATCACTGGTTTGTTGTTGTAGATTATCCAGTTGATTTCAAGCGCATAATATCCAGACTGTCATGCTGTACCAGAGCTGGGGTGACTTTCTTAACGGAGTGTGTTGAAGGCTTTTGGAAACCTAAGCCATAATGTTTTCCTTTGAAAACTTAGCCAATTGAACCTCAGCTCTGGCTTTAGCTTCAGATTCAGCTCCCTCCCAACCTGGCAACTCCTGCCCCGCACTCTGTCCCCACGCTGTCTTGTTTAGCTTCAGTGCACTGGGTTTCATTACCTCTGCCTTAGTCAAATGGCTGAGAGCTCTGGACTGATATTTCAACTGAGACATAATTAATGAGATGTGCATGTCTGGTTCTCTCTCCTCTGAGCAAAGCACTGTAAGACGTCTGCTGGGACTAAGTATAGCGGCTAAGAGCAGCAGGAAGAGGAGCGGAGTCTTACTGCAGTTACTGAGGTGCAGCTACACTACAGCCACAATAACTTCATGTGTTTTGCAAGAGAAAAAAACCAAAACACATGTTGACTTCAATGTCTTTGATTTGGCTGGACTGTAACTCTTTCCATTACTTAACACTAGTTAGGCTTATTTAGGGCAGAACTTTGAAACACATCCATAAGCACATGAATTTCCAAGCATAATCTACTGTATGTAGTGCCGACTTGTTTATAAATCCAGAATCAAATTTAAATAGTAAACACTATTAGAAAAAATGTTGGCACTCTTTGGCAGAGCAGAAAGAAAATGTATATAAAAAGCCTTTATCTAGTCTGGCATAATAATTGAAAACATCAACTGGTTTGGCTTCATAAGGGTGGAACTAATATAGACAATTAGATTACACAGAAAACTGTCACTATGATAGCATCATGAAAATAACACGGCATTCACACTAGGGCTACAACTAATGATTGATTTTTTTTATTATTGTTGTCATGATTTTGAATGTTCATTGTTTAGCATACAGTGAAAAACGTTCATCCTTGTTTCTCTGAGTCCAAGGTGACGGCTGGAGGCAACAAATTTGAAAACCCAACGCCTGGACAGACGGCTCAACATGTTCTATTCCTTCCACCTTCAAAAGTCTGTCACTGCATGCAAGATGCAAGATGTTCATGCCTTAGGAGTTTTGGTTCTTATGATGCATTTGCTTGGTGTTTTGTCGATATGAAGTGCCAGGTTTAATCAATCTGTTTTTGTTATTTTTGCTCTGTTGAAGACCCTGTGAGGTCGAAAGTGGTTGGCAGTTGAAACCATTACGCCTGACTAATTTAAGGCTCTCAGTATTCCTTTCCTTCTTGTTCTGTGTTAGAGCGCCTGAAGAATGTTTTCTTCTTTGTGACCACTTGTTTCATCTGCAAGAGAACCTTAGGGCTCCCTGAATTTGAAACCGATTGAAAACACTTGGCTTCTGCGTCTTTTTTCGTAGAAGGTAAAACGTTTCTCATCACATGTTGAATGTTTTGCAGTTACAGGACTAAACCTGTAAAAGTTGAATTTTGCCCGAGCAGCTGTCAGACATTCAGAGTGAGGAGCAGAAGTTGTGAAACTTGGCATTGTATTTCCTGTATTTAAAGCCGGCTGCAGTTCTTAAAGGTGGGAAAGGAGAGTGCTAACCGTCACAAACATGTTTTGACATCAATAGTTTATTCAGTATAGGCAGGTTAAGACTCCTGCACAGCGTTATAGTTGTTTTGCTCATGTAGTTTGTTCATTGGAAGCTCTGGAAAATGGGGAAGTAAAAACACGGCAATTACAACAAAGCTACTTTAGCACAATGCATAAAGCCCTGTGGCCATGCTGAAATCATCAAGAACAGGATATGCTGTGTTTTTGCATAACAATATGTAATGACAGCTTTGGCACTTCATAACAGCACCATTGTACGTAGAAGCAGTTTTCTGGCTTGTGATCAACATTGTTTTCAATTGCAGCACTTGACATAGTGTCTTCAAATGAGTGAATCTGATATAGATACTCAAAAATAACTTCTGTGTTGACTCAGAGATGACCTTCCACCCGGCTTCACACTTGTTTAGTCTCACCGCTACTAGGGTTCATTATTTTTAGAGAGTTTGATGTTCGGTGGGGAACTCATTTTAAAAACCGAATGGTCTTTTAAGGAGTCAATAGTGTATTTTAAAGGTTTTATTGGTACATTTATTTTTTTTACATTTCACAGTTTAAAATAAAATAGATCTGATATGTTCTCCACCAGCAGCACAGTTCACAACACGTAACGTGTGTATGACCTTTAGCTGCTGCGATTCCATCCCATTATCACCTGCCTACAGTTGGCATGCATGTGCTTCAAAGGGATGGTTCACACCCAGACTTTCACAGCGATCATTTAATGGAGAGTTTCTCCAGTTTCTGTTATCTTCCACTGTCGCAGCACAACAACAGTCCAGATGTTTTTGTGCAGATTTAAATGACCCATTATTCCTGTAAGATGCAATTTAATTCTGACTGGCTCCAACTCAGCCCCTGAACCGGGTGAACTTGATGACAGCAGTGGACAGCTGCCTCCTATATTTTTCAGCTCAGAGCTGCCATGCTAATGATGTGCAGTGGGTGGTGATGCACTGAGGCATTACACATGCCTTTGCCATGGTGTGAGAATGGATTCTCACTTTCAGATGACATAAAGCCACGTCTTCAATGTGTTACACTGTGAACTGTCATCCTGAGGGAGTAGGCATACCCTTCACAGTCCCTTGTTTTGTCTCATTTTCACAGCCTTATTTGCTCATATGTCTCAGGTCGCGGGTCTGACAATGACAATGCTTTCAAATATTACTGTCACACAATATACCCAGAGCTAGAATACCAGCCTACATCTATAAGATAAAGGACACTGGAGGGAAAATTGCTTTAAAGAGCAATGTGTTACCTGGCGGTTAAGCTGCTCAGTAATTGGGAGCCAATCCCTGTTGTTTCAGCTTCCACTCCCCTTGAATTTTTACTCCTGTAGTTGTTGTTGTTTTCCCTGCTCCGGTTGCTTGACTGAAGCAACGTGCCAGTGGGTGACAACATGCAGCAAAATATGGTTAACATGTTTCATGTGACACTTCAATTTCCTCTCTGTCAATCAGTGCAGCTGCTGTATCTCTCTTATTGCTCTGCGGGACTGACAGCTCATGATAGATCTAGTTCTCGGTTAGCGGCTGAAACGCGTGATTACACACACACGAGCATGCAAATATGATGCATATATGCAAGTGAGACCTACATAAACCCGCTCGTACTGCGTATGTGCACACACATGCTGCAAAAACCCAGACTTCACAAAGCAATTAGCTTAGGACTGAGTCCTGAGACTAGTGGAAAACACCCACATTTTTTGAGCCAAAACCTCGTCTGCTGCACAGACGCCAAGACTGGAGTCAGAAAAATAATTCCTAGATTCCAGCAGTGAGTGTATTTTAATCCTGGACATAATTACTTGTTATTTTTTGTAGTGTGCAAAAAGAGCATCCCTCATGATTTATGTAAACATGGCAGGTTCTAAAATAATCAGAAATTCCCTGAAAATGGATTTTGTTTACAGTAAATCCTGCACAATCTGGGCACAGAGGTGATGGCTCCTGGGTGCTCCTGTACGCCTGCTGTGGCCTCAGAGAGATTGTCATAAAAATGGTGCGTCCTGGAGAGACAGCCGGCAGCATTGCTGAGTCGACAGCCCCGCTGTGTCCTAGAGTAGTCCATTAGCTCTACCTGCCCCTTTTCTCCACAGGATCCCCACAGCACTAAATGAAGCCAGGCGTATTTTCATCTTCCTGACAGCCTGGCTGCAGCTGCAAGCATGGGAGATGGAGGTCTGTGTCAGCCTGCACATTCCGCCACATTTCTGTTGGCAGGATTGGCGCAGAAGCTAATGCACAGACCACTATATCATTTATACAGGACTTAACCTTTTTTGTTGCTTTTTCAGAGCAAGGAGGGGAAAAGGAAGGTGCAGTCACCATATATCTGAATGTGAATTTCCCACTGTACAGCTTGTGCTTTGGAGGAGAATTACATTGTTGAACTCCTTGACAGTTTCATTTTTTAGACGTTGAAGTGCTCTGGAGGCAGGAGTGATGTAATTTTTTTATGTTAAAATTTGATTGGAAATTTCACAAAAAGCACAGTTTGTCTTGTTGAGCCTTTGCAAAGGCCCAATTAAAAAGGCAAGAGGTTTAATAATTTCATTATACCTAGGACTTCTTCCACTAGCAGAAATGGAAGAAATAACCATCTGACTAGATGTCAGAGTTGTCCAAGTTAGCTAGTTCAAATGAGCCATATCAGCCTGCAGCGACAGTATCTAGGCAACATCAGAGAAGCAGCGGTATAGTGGTTGCAGAGGAAGTTGCTACACAAATCTACACTTGTGCACATGTTCAAAAGCCACCTACAGTGTGTCTATTGAAGTGCTCCACTGCAGAAGCAGCGAGAGTCTTAGTAATCGTCTAACTCCAGAACAGAGCCGTGCACATGCCTGTTGAAAATTGGAAATATATGATAAAACACAAAGCAGCTGCCAAATAAGTCCATCGTCTGGTCTGAAGCTGCTATCGAGAAACTCTTGATGTGTGTGTATCACTTTGGTGACTCACTTAACTCAGTTAAATGCTAATAATTCATGAGCTAAATCAAGTATTCATTGATTTTATCTTGATTCACAAGATAAAATCTGTTTACTGGCTTTCTCTGGAACTTTCAGCTGCATCCCATGGTCCTCATCAGTTTGCTCAGTTTGAGTCAGTCTTGAGACAGTTTGAGCTGACGAAGACCGTAAGATGCAGCTGAAAGCTCAGAAAAAAGTGAGTAAGTCGGCCTTTGAGTTATGATTAATTTGTCAGATGCTATGAAAGACGGAGAAAGGTCAGTAGATTGAGTTCATTTTATTGTTGCTGCCCTCAGCTCAAGCTAATATTACTCTTCTGCCAAGATGCAGGTCTCTGTGGAGCTATGCAGAAAGGGGTATAACAGGTTGAGCTGAGTTTTCAGAGCTTTGTGTGGCCCTACAAACTAACTGGTTGATCCGCCTTGTTATTGTTGCACAGTTTTATCACCTAAATTTGCGATGACTAACACATTCTCATTCAAATAGAGTCATGTTTCTGGTCATCTGTTGAATAAAAAAAAAATCAATATTCACTCTCTATTTTAACTCTGTCTTGGGAAAGATCTGACCTGCCCTGAAGCAAATGGGAAGCACACCTTTAACAGGATAATGGAACTGTGGCACAGAGAGGTCCATAACAACACAAGTAAGCACTTTGGTTAAGGTTAGGAAACGATTGTGGATTTGGTTGGATGTAAAAAAACATTTTGTGTCACTTTCAAGTCACTTTTCAACTTTTTCTGTATTAAGCCAAACCGTGATCTTTCCCTAACCTTAACCAAGTGCTGTGAGTGTCTAAACATAACCATAAAGGAAATGTAATAATACTGCAGTCACAAGTGCAGCACTAGATATATTGGGAAAAACAAATACGTTGTGAACATCTTACTGATATATTCAGTATCAATGTATTTGCCAACTATATCAACTGCCAGCAAATCCTCATAATGTTAATACAAAAACCTACAAACATATTTGCTGTTGCAGTTTAGTTGTATAGAAATGTAATTTTTAGGTTGAAAGAGAACAACCACCCAAACATCTCTTCATGTATCTCTTCATGTATGAACGTACATGAAGCTGTCCAACATTTATATTCAATAAAAAGTTCTTTTACTGCCATTTTAGTTTGCTGCTCATATAACTCCACGAAGCAGAGTTTTTCCTTAGCTCTGCACACTGAGAGCTAACTGAACCATCTGCCTCCAGAATAGCTCTGTGTCTGAAAAATGTTTGTAGAACAAAAACTCTAATCTGCAGAATGAATGCTACCCCATAATAGCAGCTATACCTGGAGTATTTATGTGCAGCTTGACGCTGCAGATGCTCAGGGAGAAAGCTTTCCTGTGGTGTGGAGGAGTTGGTGCAGCAGCTCAATCTTAAACCACGCTGACCTATACAAAACTAACCACCTACTCAAGTTAGAGGTGCATTTGAATGTGCATTTTCCCAAAACGACTTAGTGAGAGGGTGAAAAGAAAAGAATGTGCAGAGCCAGGAGCCATACGTTCACTCCTTAGTGCAATGTGTAAACAGAGAACAGTACACTCCAGTGCTTCTTCTAATAATTTGCTGTTTCTTCTCACAGAGAGCTACTCGTGAAAATGTGTTAATTATCGTTCCCATGATGCATCTCCTTCCACAGTTATTGCAAGTAAAGTTTTGTGCAGCTGTAAAAAGCAACTTGCAGGCGTTTAAAGGCTACATACGCCTACATCCACTGTGGGTTTCCAGTGAACATTCAAGCTGTCAGTCCATAGGGTGACTGAGTCCTACTGAGCTCTGCTGTTATAGCTTTCCCCCCCTGCTCATATACTCCCCTGCCTGGTTCAGTTACAGCTTTAATTTTCTTCCATCCTGATATTGTTTGCAGTCGTGGCAAAGTTAGTGTGGCTGCGTGGATGCAGGTGCTGAGAGCCAAAGTGTCATCCCCTCTGGTGTGTGGTCGATAATGAGACTGGGAGAGTGGCATGAATAACTCCATGAACTCTTTTTCATTTTCTTAATCTCTGCCCACAGGCCAGTCCAGTAACACTGAGTCATTATTTTCCATCAGTTTGCTCGCTACTTGATCAGACGTATCACATCCTATGGGGCAGGATAAAGAAGGGAAGGGAAAGTCCACTGCACAAATGAAAAACGCACTGTAATTCAATATCTTTAATAAAGATGGTGAACAAATCTCCTTGTTAAGCCCCATGTAGGATGATTAATCACAGACTTCCTTGCAAACTTCAAGCAAGCGAGTAACTTGTGACCTCGGGCTACCATAGAGGTATAAGTGGCCGCAGGACAAGCGTTCTCTCTGCTTCAGGCTTTGACCAAGCACAATGAGCCTCACAAAGGCGCATATTCTTTTAATCGCTTTTTCTCATTTTCTTCCCGTTGATCTTGTCACCAGCCGGCTCCCCATCGTGGGTCTCTGCAGTATCCTCTTTCATAAAATCCCAGGTTTAATGTGCTTCCCGGGGATCTGGTAAGTGCTTGGCAGAGCACGCCGGGTGACTCAGCGAACACGGATTCAGCAGGCCGACACTATCGCTCCTACAGCATGGGCCCGAAAGCGAGGCTAAGCACTCACAATTGATTTAATCACTTAGAATAGGAGCAGAATATAGGGAAGTTCTGTTCATGTCTCCCCCTTCTCCGCTTTTAAAAGCTCGGCCATGTACAAAAGGTTAATCAGATATGGTGACCTACTGGAGACTGTGCTATCAACGTAGCAAGGGTTATTTTCAAAAAAGGGACTGCAGATTAATCAATCAATAATGCCATTCACTGGGTCACTCAGATGTGTTGCCACATAAATACAAAGAAGGTGAGTAAGGCAAGTGAAAGTGGATGATGAGGTGTAGGATATAACAGTCAGGAGAGCAGCAAAGAACACTGACACAAAGTGAACTGACCTTTATTGTTGCTGTTGTTGCCTATTTTGGAAATATTGCTAAAATATTCAGGTGATTAATGTACTCGTGGACTCAGAGAATATTAACAACAGCATCTGGATACTCGATTGATTGTTAAAGCGGCTATTAGGGATATTTTTATAATGACAATGTCTCAAATGACAGCATGAAAACGTGACAGTGACGGCGTGAAAGGTTTTCTCATGGAGCCACAAGCTACAGAGAATTATCACATGAATCTTTAGCTCCCTGTTATATAGTGAGCTTCAGTTCAGCGTTCGATATTAAGCTGAATGTTCCTGGATATTTAAATAAACAACTGTTTACTCACAAGTTCACTACATCAGCTTAAAAGGTGATGACCCAAGGGGCAAAAAAGAAATAGTTAATGCAGGTTTAAAGCTATTTATCAAGTACGAATGCTAAACATTTTCTATTTCTAGCCCCTTAAATGTGAGGATTTGTTTCCTTTATCATATGTCTATCATTGTGTATTGAATATCTTTAGCTTTGTGCCTTTTGGAGAAAACAGCAATTTTACATCATTTTAGGAAACTTGGGAATTGTTTTCTGAATATTTACAGGACTCTCTAAAAGTTCCCAGTTCACTTTTCTTTTTAGGTAAATACATGTATGTTTGCTTTAACTGTCAGTTTAACCATCAGTGAGTTTAATCATTAACGCAGCATAAAGCATCAGTATTTTTGCTGTGCTTAGTTACAGTCCAGGCTGAGAAATGATTTACAATTCGTAATGATGATTAAACTGTTGACTGTTGTTGAGGTGTCCCAGTACACAGTGTTAATGGACATTTGCCAGCCATTTAGAGTATTGTTCGTGAAAATGGTCTGGTCCAATTACCCAGCTGTTATGCGAATGATGTTACAGTTATTTACAGCCATAATTGTTTCATCTATAATTTTACTGCTCTTTTGCCTCAAGGCACACTTTCAGGGAATCTGAGGAATTAACAATTAAAGTTAGCCTTTTATAGAATCATTATATATTTTAATATTCACTTATTTCCAAAACAAACCTTGCTGAAATGTAAATGCTCAACAGTAAAAAAAAAAAAAAAAAAAAAAAAAAAGGCTTACAGTGGCTGTGACTGAACTGCTGTAATTTGTTACTCTCACGCCAAGCGCAGGAAAGCATTCAGACAAGGAGCTTGGCTGTGGGATTTCCTACTTTTAAAGCTTGATAAAGTAGTTAAGAAAATGTCAAGGGCTTTACTGAGGACTGCTACTTTGTAGCTGTGAAACATGAGGACAGCCCCTTGACATAGACACTATGAGAGGAAATGTGAAAGTGCATGTGTGAGTTTTGCAAGGGTTGGTGGGGGGGGGTGAGGGGGGGGGGGGGCAGTTAATTTGCCTTTCTTTCGCACCTTCCCCTTTCTCCTTATTTCTTTCGTCAGAGTCCACTCTTCAGCTGCCTGACCTTCTCAAAC
>JBBMJY010000005.1:17109602-17151899 GCA_037833715.1 Toxotes lorentzi
CACCCTCCCCCCCCCCCCCCCCCCCCCCCCCCCCCCCCCCCCCCCCCCCCCCCCCCCCCCCCCCCCCCCCCCACTTAATTTGCCTTGCTTTCGCACATTCCCATTTCTCATTATTTATTTAGTCAGAGTACACTCTTAAGCTGCATGACCTTATAACACAGACCTGACTGAAGCAGGTCTGTGTGGCTATCAGGCCCTAAAATGCTCCGTTCATAGCACCGGAGGCCGTGATGGTCATAACCTCGAAAACCACATGTCAAGCCATGACCAAGGAGTGACTGCACTCTAAGCTGCACTGCAAATGACAATGAGATAGGAAATATGTATGAAAACAATATGGGCTTCTTTCCCGGCAATTAGTCTTGACTGAATCGATGAGCCGCTGGATTGTCTTGTTTTTCAGCATTGCTCTTGGCTCGCAGATGGTATTGGTATTGGTGGACAAGTCATTTCTGCGAAAATGATATCAGAATTGTTTAGAAAATATCTTTTGCAGGGGTCTCTCAAATCCTCTGCTTGTGGTAGAAATGTAGCCTCTCAGATTAAGTGGCTCAGCTGCATGTTCACCTCCATCTTTGGAGACATTTCAATGACGATACAGGCTGAGACATTGTTAAAAGGGGAGGGGTGGCGGTGTCCATTTACCCAGGAGAGAGCCGGTGTAATCCATCAGCCTGGCTGCTGCCCGTTCAGCACAGCCGGCCCCAGCTGCCTGCTGCTAACCAGCCCCCCCCCCCAATCTCTCTTTTTGTCATTAGCTGCAGTTACATGTGCACGTTTCTTCATTCTGATTGAAATCACTCTGATTGAAGTCCACCGTTTGCACGGCATGCGGTACGGTCTGGTGTTTACATACAACAAAACACGCACTGAATTGGAACAGCTGTGTGACATGCACAAACGTGAATAATATGCCTTGCATTCCTCTTCTTCCACTGCTATCTTATCTCTTCGGAACGTGTTTGATCAGCTCAGATCAGATAGATGGATATCTATTGTCTGTTCAGCCCAGTAGCTGCTATTATGGCGCTGGCCTTAATTAAGCAACATCTCCATATTGACACACGCTTACTCCGCCATTTGGGAAGTGGATAAACGTGCGTCCCCATTCATGTCAAGATGGATGACATTCACGCAGAGCACACAGCCAGAAAAGAATTAAGTTAAATTGTTTACATGGTACAATTACTCTTTTGATCATGAAAAGGTTCAAACCAACCCTCTTCAACCGATAGACATTTCAGTTGTTTTTGGGCTGGTTAATTCTGATTTAGGTGTTCAAATATGGAAGATTTTTTATTCTGTTTAGCCTATTAAAGTGATTATAATTGTATTATTAGGCTCCATGTAAACGTACCTTTCCTCTTCCTAACAGAGGCATTATAAAACACAGGCTGGTTTACAATAGATCTACATAACAGGAACAATGTCAGTAAGGTCTACTCAGATAGAAGTCCTACATTTTTGTTCCTGTCAGCAAATCTCACAGAAAGACCAAATCAAGGTCTCTATGTTGCTGCTTCCCTGACTTGTCTCTAAGCCCATTTGTTCCCACTGAAGCTGTAAATTAAAAAAAAAAAAAAAAAAAATGGATCACAAATATATGGTTTCATTTTTTACAGAAGGCTGAGTAATTTCCTAAAACAGCTGAGCACTGAATGTTTGAGCAGAAGACCTTCTAGGAAATAGTTTGTTTGTTGGGAATATTTTTAGTCATGGATTGTTGTATCGAGTGAGTTTTTATAGCACGAACACTGAGTGTGAGGATAACTCAGTGTGTGTTTCCAGCCCTAAGCTTTAAAGGAACAGTTCGACATTTTGGAAAATATGCTCATTAGCTTTCTTGTCGAGAGTTTGATAAGAGGAGATAGATTTATAATTTTGAACATGTGGAAGGGGGAAGGTTAAACTTGATGTTTCAGTCCTTATGCTATGCTAAGCTAATTGTCTTCTGGCTGTTGCTTCTTATTTAGCATGAAAGTGAAAAGTAGTGCTTTTGCCGTTAGCTACCAAAGCTAGCCCAGCCTAACTCACAGTAAAAATGATAATGTTGTGGCACTCTTTTTTTTCTGATGAAAAGTCTAAGGAGAACCTGGAGTTAATTCTCCATATTTCCAAGTAATATAATTTATCACTTTATCTTTATAAGCTAAAATAAATTCAATTACTAAACTGCAATAGTTAACGCGAATGTAATTCCACTCTTGAATTAATGAATCATGGGCTAATGTTTAACTTCCTAATTTGTTACTGCAGATTAAACCCATGTTCCCCCACCTTAGATGTAATCCCTTTGATTTCCTGTCCCGGAGATAGCCGACAACCCCGGCTCTTTCAGTTAAATTTAGCATCTGGGTGCCGTTCTTAGCAGCCTCAGTTTCAAAGTGAAAGGTGCACAGAAAAGTAAAAGTGAACAATGCCTTCTGTGTGCACGCCTGGAAATAAGAGAGCAGTGTGTATCAGTTTCTTGCCCATTCAAGGATATCACTTACTGTAACTCTATATGCCGTCATGGGACACTGAGTAGGCCCTCAAGTACTTTTCACTGTTGTCCAAACTATGCCCAAGGCTGTGAGGAGTACATATAAGGAGTAATATAATATTCTTTATAAAATAAAATTCTGTAAAGAAAAACGTCAGATGACTACAAGGGGTGATCATACACATAATTAACTGTACTTACATAATTCAAAACTTAAGACAGAATCTTCATCTTGAGTAATTCGTCCCTGCTTTTTCATTGAGGTCAAGGCTCCTGCAGACAAATGATGTGAGTAAGAAAAAAAAAAAAAAAAAAATTATCCCATATAAGTCAAGTTATTATTAAGAAATATGAGGGCCGAGAGAAATGATCACACTAGCTGTATTAATATTTGATCATTGTGAAATCATTTTAATCTCCTTTTGTAATTAAACTTTTGACAGTCATGTAATGGAGGTTCAGCGAAAGAAATGTGGAAAATATCACATAACTATTTAATTAGTTCCCGAACTCATTAGAGAATTTCTGCATTTACATTGCCTATAAATCTGATCATTCATAAGGAAGTGACATGGTGGGCCATTTCACACAGAGAAAGGAAAAATATTCCGTTTTGATGTCCTTTGTGTGCAAGGCTTGAATAATTAAGCTAAGTGCAAATAAATAATTACTTATGTAATGTATTGGTGAAAAAACAAATGTGATAGACAGATGCATATGCAATAACCAGCTTAATGATCTCTTTTTCCTCCTCCTCGGCTCAGAGTCTTGTAGCAGTCTCAGTAGGGACAACCTGTCACAGGGCAACAGGAGAAGAAATGGAGTGTATTCAACAAACACTAAATAGAGCTGTTGGTTTTCCCTCCCCTGCGGAGCTGAGTTCATGGTCAAAACATTCTCTTTGAGCGTAGCATCCGTAAGCTGTAAGCCTGAGATTTGTCCCGCTGTGTGTCTAGGAGCTCAGATCAGGACATCTTCCACATATTAGTTATGACATTTTACATTTTCAGCCGATGCCTTCATCCTGAGTGACTTTCTCCAGATCACAGAAAAATTCACAAGCAACCAAAAGTAAGGAGCGCGAATGCTTCGGAGTCTTAGTGGTCTTAAAATATTCATGTGACCATGGAGGGATCATGTAAGTGCAAAGTGAAGGAGGAAGGAAAAGAAATGAGCTAAGGAGGGATAGTAGGGATTTTTCCCCTCATAGGAGAGGTATCATCCGTGCAGTCGGCCTAAGCAACTTTGTTAAGGCGGTATAGAGTCACTCCTCCCTCTTCAGAGCCTTCTGAGACTCATTAGGACCTCCCTCTTAGCTGTAAAACTGGTCATGGTCCACACCCTGAGCTGTTCGACTGGGATCTTTTTAGGCATCTGGCTGTGCTTCATCAGCCCAGGCATGATGCTTTCTCTTGCATCTCATGTCTTGTTTTCCTTTGCTTACACCTTTCCTGTACCTACTCCCCAGCAGCTATTCTCTGCACTTGTCTAGGTCATCGTCAAATACGTGAGAAAGGATAAGTAGTATTTTGTTTGGCGCAATTATGACCCCATCAATAGACAACTTCACAACCCATTACATAGAAGATGCTCTTTATCTGTAATGGGACTGAAGTGTTAATGTTGCAAGGTGCACTGAGAATGTGAGCAGGGAAATTAAAGTTAATAGCAGCAGTGATATCTGTTGTCACTGAGAGGCAGTGGCAATTCTTGTAGGGTTAGTTTTCCCATGTCAGCAATTTCTGACTAACATTAATTTAAAATGTCCTGACTAATGAAGTCAAGTGTATTAATTTCAGTTGAACACACAAAGTTAAACGTCTTACTAAAGATCCCTATGTTTTAAAGCATTTTTAATAGCAAGTAAAGAATTTGAGATGATTCAAATCTCTTCATTTTCATTCACATAACATTTAAAATAGGATTTGGTGAGCATGTCATTTCACAATTGAAATGTGTACACTTTGAACCGCAAACTCATGTTTTATTCATAAAAATACAAGATTTCTCACTGAAGTGTGACTATGGTGTTACAACCAGAGACTCACAAGATGTACAATCTGACTTGGCTTCTTTCCAGTGTGTTTATGCTCAGATTTTATAGAGGAGATGATTATAAAAAAAAAAAAAAAATGATGAATTAAGTTTCCCTCTTAATTTCAACAGGAGGTGTTGTGTAATTGCCATCCATGTAATTTTAGTCAGTGTTTTAGCCAATTTAGGATCCTGGCTCAAGGGATGGGAATGTCTGTGAGTCGGCTGATTGGCTTACCACTTTTGTCCAGATCCTCCTCGAAGACTGGTCGCACAGTTCCCAGTGAACATCAGATAGTATTTTGCTTTTTGTCCCTGATCACTGCTGTTTTTCCAGTTGGTGTAGATGAATTAAAACAACTTGAGCGAGCTGATTGGCTTTGAGTTTATGAATGAGATTACAAGTGAGTTCATATTTTTGGCATTTTGTCGTGCCAGCTGGAGTCAGCATGCTGTCCTGCATATGTAAAGAATCCCGTGCATTGTAGAGCGTGTGTGCACCAGGCACAGTGTGCAGACAGCAGCTATTTCTGCTGCTGTAGTGGAGGCCGAGAGATCATGAGTGTAACACCTCAAGCACAAGAGGTGATGCAGCAGGAACTTTTCTCCTTGGTGGATCTAAATTACCTTTCTCACTAAGCTTTGTGCACTATACTGTCTTAGCAGCTAAGTGTACACTAATGGTTGTGATATATTGAATGTGTGATCTCGGTTAAATACTTTATAATATAGGTAATTAGTAATTAATACTAATTAAAATTATTTTTTTGTAATTTACATAATTAATGGTTAGTTTGCACTATACCATAGCAACAGTGCTACCAATTCTTTTCTTATCCCCACAGGGCTTCACAGGGCCTCAGTTACTCTTAAAGGTACAATACACCGATTTAGATGCTCTTTGTGACTCTAGTGACTTTTAGTCCCTAGTATGAGTGAAGCTCCAAAACATCTGTATCCTACATGTCCCATAATGCAACTTAATAGATGTTTCCAGTAAATAACCACATTTCTTTAACTTCACTCCCTCAGCTTCTCACTCTGATATTCTGTAAAAGATTTTGAGGTCTCAAGCTGAGATAACCATGATGATGTTTTCTTTTTTTCCTCCTCCGGAGACACTGAAGACATTTTGCAACTGTCTTCACATGATAATTTGAACTGCTCACAACAAGCAAACTGAACTTCATGTGTTAAATTGGTGGAGTTTCCCTTTATGTTGCAGTTCAGTCACTGGGATTTCTTCATTATGAATAACAGTGGATCTTTGGCTCTGCCCAGTGAAACTGAGCTGAGATGTTTGCAGCTTCTTTTTTTTCCCAGCTGTTAATGATCTGCTGTTAATAATCTGTGCCTCTTTGAGGAGCTAACGTAGATCCACATTCATATTTTGAAAGAAAATACAATGAACAACCTTCACAACAGTCGCCTTTCTGCTTTTATAGTCAGAGCGTACTGGATTTAAAGACATAGGACGGACAGATAGAGGCAGAAATGTATATCTCCTGTGTGATCACGCAGTCAGTGGCATCGACTCTTAATCCCAAATACAAAACTGTCAGATAATTAGTGGTAATAAAAGAGGATGTATTTGTAGAACTGATCCAGAGACTTTGCCAGCCTCTCGCTGTTGATGCCAAACACTGTGTCTCTGTGTCTGCGTAGAAATGAGTGTATCTCCACTGGAGAACATCAAGTGCCTTATTTCATTTGCAATATTGATCTTTTTCCCTTCTTGAATTGTTTGATGCTCACCACCATGAAGAGACGACAAACTGCACTCTAATTGATTTGGCTCAGTTAGGAACAGAGGTTGACTGAGCTTGTTGCGATCAGAGGACAAGCGATGCTTAGAGGCTGTGTATTAGGTCAACACCATGCTGGAAAATGTTAGAAAATAATATGCATGTGATAATTTCATAACCACTCGTACTCCATTTAATGCTTCCCTAATGCTCGCTGACTTAGTGTGGAAAGGAATTTCTCTGTTTACCAGAATCTGAGATGCGGTGTGTGAAGATCCGAACCAGCGCCAAATGCTTTTAAGAGGCACTTACACGCTTTCAAGCGTTTGTCTGCAGTTTTAACTGACACACGATGAGTAATTGAAATAAAAAATGAAGGCGGTCTGGTCATTATGAGTTATGATGATTCAGTGTATTTTGATAATGCAGCCTGAGATGAGCCCCAGATAATGATGCACATTACGCTGCACAGTTTTCATTTTCATCCTCAAATCTCCCCCCTCCCGGCCCCCTGCCCTTTCACAGCCTAATGACAGTTTTATGGGAAACTTCATTAGGCAACAGGATGTCGAACCGATAAACATCAGCTTATATTAATTGTGGGATAAAGTGGCCTTGCTGTGGTCCCTTCGTGTTGAGGTACACCAGAGGAACAAAAAGGTTTATTGTTGAGGTTGGGGTGCAACCTGACAGATGACTCATTATTAATTAATACACGTTTAAAATGATTTATCTCTGTAGCCCCGTCCTTTTCTTTCCTCCCTATTCATTCAGGACATGCATCCACTGGGGCTTGGTGTTTTGTTGTACACAGCAGTCTACAGATAGCCTGGTGAAGAGAAGCACTACAAGCTGCACAGCCACTGTGGACTGCTAAACAAAGACAGTGATTCATCTAAGTTGTAATCTGAGCAGAGAACAGAAAATGGGTGTCTTCTAGTGTTAGACCAATATTTTGGATCATACAGGTCTGTTATTAAGTCTCAGTTCTCAGCCAGTCATGTGGTCCACCTCTGGTATAATGGAGGCTCTTTGCTGACCACAGACACATAAGTGTCTGTGACCCTGCAGTGACATTGTAGGCTCATTACATGTGTTGGCTATTCACTTTTTAAAAAAAAAAATGCATTTCTCTTTTGTCAGCCCTTAATTATCTGTCTATCTATATTTACTTTCCTCTGCTATTATAGGTGGAGTGGGTCACCCTGTAGGCCTTTTACCAACATGTGAGCTTGGGCAAGCAGTTCACAAAATGTTCATGTACTTGCCTGTGTACTTTTTGTGCACCTGGAAGGTTAAATGGTTTATTCACCAGGCAGCAAACTGGGGCCAAATCATCGCCTCTCATTATTATATTCCTACTTTGATGTACTTGTATTTGAGACAAGCCAGTAGATGCATTTCCATCCATCAGTTTTTATTCATATTTTTTTTTAAATTTATATTATTTAGTTTGCACATCATGAGTGGAAAACATTTTTACGCTTGGCTGAGGTGTAAAGAGAGACACCAACTGTTTATCCTAACATGACTCCTAATATTAGCACAACATTAGTTCGTGGAATCATGCAGTTTGATATTTGTTCAGTTTGTGCTAAATGTGGAAACCTGACTATTGAAGAGTTAACCCAGTGTGTAAACGAACGGGGCTACTGTACATCAAACGCTTTAAAATGCAGCTGGGAAATGCTAGTCTGTATTTCAGTAATGAGTTTAGGCTTTTCAGTGAAACTAAAAACCTTGCAGAATGGCATGCACAGAATGTAGTTATGTATTTACTTCCTGGTGTTTTAGTGTTCACCATTTCACAAACTATGTGCCAGTACTGACAATATACATTTCAAGTGGGATTTCATGCAGTTACTATATGTAGAAGATCAGTTGTCCCTTATTTTAATGTGTCTTCTTCAATAGTTTGGAACCTTTTTTGCACCTTGTGTTGACAACCACTTATACACTTAGATAACCTTGGCAGATCAACTGAAAAAATAAACAAGTGCACAGATTTTATTGGAATGTAATAGAGATATTTTTCATTTACACTCACAGTTTGTAATGAAAAGATCTTAATATAAAATCTGTCTTACAGTAAGTGTGGTTCCTCTTATTTCTCTTAAGGATCTACCAATCCTCAATAGTAAACCATGAGTTTGTTTCAGTGGAAGGTCGGGTTTGATCCTGCTGCTTTTAGGAAACCTCAGAGCAGTTTGATCTTTTCTCATCTATTGTTTGAAAAACAGAATATTTTATGATGAGAAATATTTTGAATTATGCATGAGGAAACATTATTAACCTATATGGGATGTTTGAGGACCAAACTCATTTCACATTCAGCATTTTTAGGCAACTGTTTAAAATGTTCTATATATTTGCCTTGGAACTTACATATAGCATAGTCAGCAAGTTATACAATGTGTTTTATTATCATATTCATAAATTCACTTAGCACATCTGTAGTGATGCTGAGGTCACATTTGAAGCAGGTTCAAAGTTATGTTTTTGATCACTAGTATTTGTTTTCAGGGATAAATATGCATTGATCAGTGCTTTATTGTTTCTTAACAGCTCAGCAAAAACATCCCCATCGGCCAAAAAGTCTGCTTTACTAAAGATGAAGTCAGACTTGCTTTGTGTATGGAAACCCTATGAAATCATTGACTTTGTGTCCAATGTTTGCATTGCACCGTTGACATCTTTATCATCTGAGGAGCAGGAGGTGGGTTGTAAAGTTCAGTCAGGTTATGGCTAAAAAGTGATGCCCACACAAACGCTCTCACATCCTTTTATGTCTCCTGGGTTCCTCTGAACCTCACTGCATCCTGCCTCCCTGGACTGCTCAGTGAAAATATAAATGCTAATATGTTCTAAAAGACCACTATGAGGAGAAAATGCTCCAACTTAACTTCTTTTTAAGTTGTCATGCAGCGAGAGGAAGACCAGAAAACCTTTTAAGCACACAAATTCATTTTCATTTAATTTTACTGTGGCTAACTTACCAGCTTCTTGAAAATTATTCTTTCCCTTCTCTCCCTGCTCCTCGACCTATTTTTTTTTTCTTTAAAAATCCTGCTAATTCAATTTTATTTCCAGCTATATGTGACCTCAAGTAACTCCACAAAAACTAGAAAACCTCCATCTATTACACCTTCCTGCTTAATGCAGCTGCTCATGATGTCATGGATGAGGAAATATTTGTGAAGCAAAAATCCTCTGGCAAGTTGAGAGCACTTTGATAATCTCCTCGTGAGCAAGCCTTTAAATGAACAGGTGCCAAGATAAATGCACCCTGCAACTATCCTAATATAAGCAAACAACACATGCCTGTAGTACATGAAATGCTGTCACACTAGGTGGAAGCCTGTAGCAATTCTGGCAACTTTAAGGCAACTTGAAGCCTTAAAGGCATTAAAAAAAACAAACTTGTGCACTTTGAACAACCCCACCACCCAAACGGATCTTCAGGGAACTTTAATGTCCTTATACAACCATTTTAAATGTGTGACTCACCCCGAGGGTAACAAGAGCATCCCTAAAGTTCCCATGAGTTTTGCAGTTAAAAAAAAAAATGCTCTTTTGTAATTGTGTAGTGCTGTAGCTGAGTTTGGTGGATTAAAATCATATTCTACCATACGCTTCCATAAGAGGACAGAGTGTGACTTCCACAGAGAGCCACAGAGTGGAGTCCCTGACTGGCTGGGTGTATTTATGATGCTTCACAGGCCGGATACTGAAATGAAAGAGGCACCACTCGAGGGGCTCTCTGTCTTAATCCGTGGACATTATCTCTACACTGTAAGCGGGTCTTGGCTCGTTACCTCGCAGTAGAGAGCCAGGCTGGCAGGGTTGCAGGGAGAGAGGCAGAAAGGAAAGGGGAAGGAGGGAGGGCCTTGCTCGGCCGCTGAGAATGTAATCTCTAGATTAGGGGGCGAGACGAATTCCTGCTGCCAGCCTGACCTTGTCAAGGCAATGGAGGAGCCAGAGTGAAATTGAGATTTCAGGACAGGAGCGAGTCCAGGCATTTTTTTTTTTTTTTTTTTGTGCGTTAGCGTTTCTCTTTCAAGGGTCACAGCCTTGACACCATGATTCACACTAAACGTGTGTGGTCACACTGGTAGCACACATGAAATGTGTGTGGGGCAAACTGTTTCTGGCACCGACCATACTGCTTGAAACCCTCGGCAGTCAGTCAGCCTGGTGTATAGAGTCTTTATGGAATAGGGAGACGACATTTAAAAAAAATTGGCCAAAGCAGCAAAGCAGCATAGTTTGTCTTCATTTATTGAGACTGGGAAATAGCCATGTTCTCAGTTTCATCATCATGTGAAAAGACACAGAGTATTTATGCATAAATGAAGACTTGGTTGTTTTATGTCACAGTTCAAGGGTTTCAAACCTGCCTTTGTCATTTAGACGTGAGTTAAGACATTATTAATGTTCCAGTGTTTAGAAGACCACATTTTAAATTGGAACATAGGCACAGAATATACTGCAGTGTGAAAATGCAGGTTAGCAACAGTACAATCACTTCAGTAGAATCAGCAGGGGTTCTGAGATGCATTTAAAACCCCAATGGTTTTAATTCTTTTTTCTTTTTTTTCCATGTAATTTTTAAAATAAGCTACAGTCTCAGCTGTGACCAGTGACTGACCTGGTGTGACCAGTAGCTTATCGTGGCTAATGTTATCCAGGACTAGCGAACTTTAGCTAGTCATTCTTTTGTAGTTATGACTCTTATTCGCCTTTTCTTTCTCACATTCTGTGTTTTAGCGTTCACCATTATACCGTCACCGCCTCATCACTGGCCCGAGTTCAGCCATGCATTGTTTTGCTTTAATATTTACCATTATTATTATATATATTATAATTAGCAATAATCGTTTTTCCAACTGCGCCCCACCCACTTCAAACTAGAGGGAAAAGGCAGATAACAGTCCTATTGAAAATTTTGTGTTCATGTAAGATTCCATTGTTTATTGTAAGACGCTGATTGAAAAATAGGTTTTCAGGGCCTTTCATTGTGTACAAGAGGTTTTATTTTGCTTCCATCTTGAATTTTTTTTCCAGTTTTCTTCCTTTTCTTTGGGACCCCCGTTCTTTGATTGGGTTTATATAAGCATGTTCTCGTAGAACGAAACTGGAAAATGAGAATAATGATGTGATGTTCCTGTTTGAGCATTTTATTCGTTTGACCCGTAATTGCAAAACAACAAAATAATGAGTCAGTCTCCCGCAAACATCATCATACAGCATCGCTTGCATAGAGGAAGTGGCGGAAAGCTGCCGATAAACTTCAATTGTGCTATTTAGACAAGCCACTGTATGTTTTTATTGCCTCAGACGCTTGCTGAAGCAGAAGAGAAACTTTCTGTCTTCCAATTTTCAGTTCAATTATTTACGCAAGGAAGCACACTGAGAACTAAGCTCTTTCTGTGCAGGTGCATCCTGTCTGTGATGTGGTGAAATGAAGAGCGGTGCAAATAATAATAACCTTCATAAAATACAAATGAATACAGAAAAATTGTCAGTTTTGCCGGTATTTCATGATTAAGAATGCGAGCAACGTTGCCCAGAGATAACAAATGTAACTCAACACCTAGCATTTTACATCAAAGACAATAAAAGATACCATATCATACTGCTTAATTGAAATGTCAAATGTGTCTCCTATTCTTTTAGACCATAGCAGTGTTTATTAATAGCACATTGAGGCTGATGTAGCTGCTGACAGTCTGTCTTTACTGCACTGTAAGTTGCCTGGGGACAACATAGTTGGATAAATACCTTTAGGTTTAACCACTAACATTAAAAAATACTGTGGCAAGAAATACTTCATATGTGCAATCAAGTCTGAAGCACCAGTCAATCCCATGAAACTGAACCCAGATATGGGGTGATAGGGCTCCATCCTGAAAAAGAAAACACTGTTTGCATTTCCATTCATTTCCAGTACTACCTTAGACTCATCTACAGCTTTCGCTCACACCGTAAAAAGGTGTCATAAATATAATTCACAATCCGTGTCAAGTTAATTCAAAGTTGCGGTGTCAGAATACCACTGAACATCCAAAGCAACAGTGAGCTCTTGGATAATTAGTGTTTGAATCAGTGCATACACCAGGGAGAATGTAGCTCTCATTATATTTGTTAGCTGTGAACTTTTGCTTCACACATATTGTTTACCAAAGTGCCACCACTAAGGGCACCCAGACAGCCTTATTAGAGAACTGCTGACCCAATGCTATTTTTCACATTTAAATTAAAGCAACACCGGCTCTTACTACTTTGATATTATTGGTAATCAGTTACGAGGAATGAAACTAGGACAATTCAAAAAGTAAAAAGTAAACATTCCTTTATATTGCAGTGTAAAGCAATCAGTCCCAGTGGAGTTGCCTGTTAATAGACTGGTGTTCTCTGCACTCTTCAACCCAGTGCATTTTGGGTTTTACTCCAGCATGTGCTTAAATGACAGAACGTGTGCATCCATTTTTCTGGATCTGGTTCACTGACATTAAAGGAGCAGTTCAGCACTTTGGGATGTCTGCTTACTTGGGGAGAGTAATAGTTTCACACTCATGTCTTTGCATTAACCACATAGCTAACTTACCTGCTTACACCTGATGAACTGTTATTTGCCAGGGAATAGCTACAACAGTACCTAAAATCAAAAATTATAGCTTTTTGTTTTTTGTCCAGGTTAGACAAACAACATACAATGTTTTAATTTGTTGTCTTTAGAGGTGTTGGTAAGTGTCCTATGAGCGGGGTTGACTGGCTTTTGCAACTTTGGAATCTGTGCTTTGAAAGAAAAACAAAAAACCATAGAGAGCAAAAGAAAAAAGGAATACTTTATATTTACATTGGGGAGCAGAATACATTCACTACATGTATAGAGACACACCATGCTATTAGTTGTGTGCTTTCTGTCTTGTCCGGTAACAAGCAGGTACTCCCGGTGCGCAGATACTATATTCATGGTGTTGTCCCTCAAGCTCGACTCCGAAGCATGCAGCTGAAGTCATGCATAATCCCAAAATCTACCCAGCTTATGTATTTTAAATGGGAAGGCCTAAATCACAGAGCTGCTTTTAAGGGAATACATTTCTAATAGAAGAGCAGACAGCTGGGATGGTGTCCCATTGTGGGGTGTCATCACCCAGGCGGATGCATTTTATAGACTGTAAATATATTTTTTATGCATGGAAAGGTTGTAAAGTTGAGATGTTGCGTCTCAGACATGAAGAACATGAGTTTCTTCATGCTCTCTCCTTAAAGGAATAATAATTTTGGTTTATTACAACTCTGGTTGTAACTCTGGTATTGTTTTTGGAGTTTTATACTCAACAAGATAATTTCTAAATCTTTTAAAGCTGTGTGAAGAATAAAGGCTCATCTTTCTAAATCAATATGTATCAGCTGCTCAGAGATTCAAATAGAAGGAGTAAATAAAATATTGAAATTTGAACATTCTCTTTAGTTATTCTTCACTCGGTTTGACTCTGTGGTCTATGGGGCTCTGGAGGAGGCTCTTGAACTAAACAGTATATTTTTGAATATGTATATCATGTTCCCCTGATGAGGGCCGATGGTGCTGGAACATGTTGGTTTTTGTTATTGCTGAGGAGCAGCTGAACTCTTTTTCTTCCTTCGCTTTAATTTGAATAATGGATCTTAGAGGAGTTGCAAATGTGCAACACATATAGTATAGTTTTTTTTTTTTTATCCTTTTGATATTTCAATGCTCCAAAAAGGTTTCATAAAACAAAAATTAAAAGATGATTTAAAAAAAAATTTTTTTCAGAATTTGGGTTTTATTTCTTTAATCCTTGATTAAAGCAGTGGTGTGCTTGGAACAAAATAATTCATTCGTCATGTCATCTGAACACATCTAAAGGCAAAGGTGTTCATAGCTGTCCCAAACAGCCACATGTGAAGGCGGAATGGAAAACCTGCTGTGATAGAGGTGCGAGACGCGTTCAATCGTAACAGCACACACCTCTCGACTGTCTCTCCTTGAAGGTAGTCATGGTGTTGTACTTGTACTTGAAAAGTTTATGAAAGAAAGTGTGTGAAGACTAAAAAAAAAGAGAACCTTGGAGAGAAGTTCAAATCCTACCTACTTTCCTACTTCTGCACACCTGGACAGTTTCTATGGAAGATTGTTGGTTTATACATCCATGGTGCACAGTGTGCACAGTTTTTCTGTGCAATGAGGGATTAATATCGACATGTAAGATGTCCTCCCTTTCAGTTTCGCCTGGAAGTAAAGTGGTTTAGGTAATCTACTTTATGAAGTTGAACTTTAGCATTTAAAACCTTTCTAATTGTCTTGTGTACCTTGCCCTGACAGACTTTGTTGTTGTGTGTTGTTGTTTGATGTCCCCATGTTCCCAAATGATGGTCAGAACTAAGAAAATAATCCCCAAGTTATAATACCCCAGAGTTATCCTTGAATCTTAGTTATATTAAGCCCTTCTGAGGCCCCCACAAGTCAAAGGGATCAAAAAATATATAGGATTAAGTTGCAAGTTTGCTGCTCCTCCCATCCTCAAATAGAAGCCAAGCAATGAAAGAATTTACATATTTCAGCAGCTCCAGCCCTCGTCAGGGGAACATGAACGTACATATGTATTCAACAATATATAGGTCAAGTAGCTCCTCCAGCCCCAACAGAGTCAAACACAACATATCTTAAGGAAATCTGCAAAATCGGATATTTCATTCACTCATTCCGTTTGGGTCTCTGAGCAGCTGAGACACCTTGGCTTTGCAAGCTTTATCAACCCACTGAATTATTTTCATTCCTCACATAACTTCACTAGTCAGCGCTGCTGCTGAATAGAAGACGCGTCTTCACATAAAGAACAGCAGCCACAACAATCGAGAAAGAGACTCCCAGTCTTGGTGTTTCCATGAGTTCCAGGATTCTAAGGTGCTGATTCACTAAAGTCCTTGTGTGGTGTGGCTCTCAAACGGCCAAACTAGAATATCACGCTTTTCACTATCCATTTGCAGCCAGAAGAGAGAGACTCACATAGAGTTGGAAAAAAAACAAAAAACAGCAGGCACACTCTTCCTGTGTCAGTGATGCATGCTGAAATCTCTTTCTTTTGAAAACTTGGTAATGACTCGGAGGTGGAGGGTGGTTCTCAGTTCACATGGCCACATTTTCTCCCTCATAAACTGCGACACAAACAAGATCTTTTGAAAAGAACTGTGGTTAGTTAATTCACACTAGCGGATTCTGTCTTCCCATGTTCAGAGAGAAAGAGCTGATTTCAAGCTGCACTTTGGCTCCTCATTACACCTGCTGATTGACTGCAGAGCCCTGTTGGGGTTTATTTGGTCTTGAGATGTAAAAAAAAAATTCTTTGTGGGCAAGTCGGGAAATTTGTGCTGCAAGCTTGAGGAGAAAAAAAAAATTAGACTGTTTGTAGTTGAAACAGAGTCTCAGTCACAATCTCCTAACACATCAGAGCCTGAATGTTTTGAGGACAACGCCTGGTGGAAGGAGGAAACCTCATCTTGGTATGTTGCTAGGCGATGCATTAATATTAATGTTGTCTTTTCTCAGAACGTGTGCACTCTCTGGCCCCCTTGGGATAAACTGAAGCTTAAAGATATCTCCATCTCACTTCTTTTATCCTCGTTAAAACTCATATCAAAGGTTTTAATTACATTCCGCAAATGTAATGCTGCAGAGCTTTGTTGAGAAATCACAATTGCCTCTTTAGTTTCTAGTTTGCAGTGCTGATATACTTTGGCTCATTTCTGACCTAGTGTAATTGAAAAACGGGTATGTGGTATATCTGGCGATGCGGTGTTTGAACATGTGAACATGTTTGAGTTTATCATGCGTTCGATTGAAGCAGAGCTTATTTCGCCTGAATGTAATCTCCTTCGCATCGAATTCTGAGCCAGGCTTCAAAAAGCTCTATCAGAACATAAACTGAAAAGCTAAAGCATCAAGATTATTTTTTATTTTTTCATTTAAAATAATTTTGCACATGAGAATGAATCTATGATGGAGTTTGCTCTCTGCCTCACCCTTTCCCCTGCTTGGCTTTTAGCCTGGAGTCTTTGTCTTAGCCTCCCCACACCTTTCAGCTGCCCTCTCCGCAAAGCCATTTTGCTGGCAGTGAAACACAGATGTTATCCATCTGATTAAACGTTCAAGGTTACATCTCCAAATACATCAAAGTCTACCTCTTCCAAAAGAAGAAGCGTGACAGCCAATATTTTTGGTAGCCTGGAGGTGCAAGCTCCAGTGTCCTCCCCATCATTTTTTTTCCTAAGCACATGAAAGGGACTTCTAGCACATGTCGTGTCTGCACAAGTAAATTGGTATCCCTGTTCAATTTACAAATTATCATGATGGCTGAGCCTCAGCCAATAGGTGAGATGAATGACCCAACACTTTTTTGTCAATAAAAGCACAATTCATAAGGTTTGTTTACAAGACCTAGAAGATGTTGAGCAAATCTGCAGAGTCCTACTCAGGAGTGGGCCTAAAATGATCAGCTGTGTTTGCCAGTTTGTAAATCTGTATGTTAAAAGTCTCCAGCCCAAGCAGAGATTACACCATGACATCAGCAAAGGTTATTTTGTCAGTCTTGATGTAACTCCTCCAGAAGACAATTTACAACTGTTTCCACAGGCTGTGTAGTACTCATCACTAGGAACTTGACCTTTATGTGTAATACTGGTGGAGTTCCCCTGTAAGAAAAAAATGCCAAAAATTTGCTGTTTTTTTTCTGCTTTCATCATCAACATCATGTATGAACATATATTGTCAAACAAGATTAAAGAAATAGTTCAATGTATTGATTATTTAAATATTTTTATTTTTAATTTTAATTTCATTTAATTTAAATTATTTTTTTATTTTAATAATCAATTAATCAGTTGATAATTTTCTTGATAAATCGATCACTTGTTTGGTGCATAGAATGTCAGAAAATTGTAAAAAAGTATTGTTTCAGCTTTATACTTATATCTGTACACAGTCCACAGTAGTCCGTAGTAGGTTTGGTACCAGTGTGGATGTCCAGAGCCAAAACCAAAACCAGTGCTCACTGACCTGCTAACCAGAACCATAGGAGCTGCTGCTTTACAGAGATGCTGGTGGATGCTGCATCACATAACTCTCCCTATATATAAAGTGTATTTCCCCGAAATGCTGAAGTATTCCAATAATTGTTAGTTGTACCAGTACTACAGTCCTGTTACAGTCCTGTTACAGTCCTGTTACAGTCCTGTTACAGTCCTGTATGTCTGCTGCTTGTCATCCCTGACTCATTACTTTTTTTCTTTGCTTTTTGTAGAGATTGAAAAAATTCAGAAGGATGAGGGGAAGGAAGAGGAGAAGTTCATCGATGTCGTCATCAACAAGAACATGAAACTGGGCCAGAAAGTTTTAATACCAGTCAAGCAGTTTCCTAAAGTAAGTGCTATAGTACCACCACCAGAGACTTCTCCAAGGATGTGATGTGTGCACAGATAGAGAATTTTAGATAGTGTTATTTATAGATAATGAAGCCAACTACAGTTGCTCTGGTTTTGATTTAAATTCCTTACAACAGCCACTTGACACTTTTTGTTGATGCTTTATGTTATTAGATGTAGCATATCTGGAAGACGGCATACAGGCGGAGTGTTGGCTGACAGAACTGGGGTAGAACTATATTAGGGATGTTACTTCCTGTCTGAAGAATTGTTTAAGCTTTTGAAACGTAACCACTGTAATTCTCACTCCTCCTCCCTCACACACACACCTCTCCATTACGCTGACCTTGGTCAATGACGCTTTGATGTCTCGGTATATTAATTTGTCAATTAATATTTATAGATGCGAGATTCAAAGGAATTTTTGTCACAGTGGGTTTCATTGTCTTGAGTGTGCAGTGGATTTCTTATGATACCTGGCAGATGCATGTACTTGTAGGTGTTTTTTAAGTTCTAGGAGCCTTTTTCTCATAAAAATTAATAGCTTGTAAGGTGAGAGCGCGTTTGCAATGCGGCACATAAGTCACACATATCGAGTCCTAGGCAGCCAGCTTCCCGATGACCTCCATGTGAAGCCATTTTGAGCGATAACGCAGTTGCCATGTCGGAAAGCACTTCAGCCTCAGCCGCCACAAGGAGCCTTTCGCCGGCAGCAGCGCTTATTGCCGCCACAAACTCGGCACATGACAGGGATTACCCGCTGGGAGCGCGATGGGGAGGCTGATGTAAAAGTGAGAAGGCCGCTCTTACACAAGGACATCACTCAAGTTTTCACCTCAGCCCTCCAGGGGGAAGGACAGTGGGAAAACCTGCAGTAGGGAGGAAACACAGCACAGGAGTCAAACACTGAACCTATAATAGTCCAGAGGTTTAATTTCTCCATGTTTTTCTGATCCAAATCACTAGAATTTAAATGACATGCCCAGTAAAATCTGTGATTTTTACACGCAGTCAGTTGCACTCTTTAATTTAAAATAAGGAAACAATCAGAAACAAGCAGAAGGGAAGCAATCACCAGTATAATAAAATTATAAAAAATAATATTATCAAAAGATCTTTGCAAATGCTAAACTATCACTTCTGTCAACTGGATTTCAATGTGCAGTTGCTTCAGAACTGAAATATAGTCAGAGAAATAACAGCAGTTATATGAACCTCAGATGTTTTAAAAAAAAGTTTAAAACCAAATTTAGCATTACTTTCAACATAGACATAGACAAATGTTTTTGTACCTGCTAATCACCAAATCAGAGCTTACTTGGTGGTTTTGTGTGAATTGTGAGCAGAGTCATTAATCAGCAGGTAATCACATGCACTCGGCTGTAGAGCTGAAATCAGTTCTACAGAATAATCTTGCAGAGCACTGACTATGTACAATGTGTGAATGTAGTGTCATCTGGAGGCTGATCTGAGTCTCCCAGGTTCAGAGCTAAACAGATTTGCTTTGACAGCTTTGATAAGTAGAGCCACTAATACGCTGTTTAGAGCTCCAACAAGCCACCGAAGGAAGACAAATTCAATTTGTTCTGTCTGACAGGTAGCAATGGCAAGAGTGATCGGTTTGACTTGAATGGGTTTTCTTCTGAGCTGCGAGCATCACCTTTTGGCTTCTGGCATTGAAGTGGCACAGCCATTTTCCAAATAGCCATTTAGGAGCACGTGCAGAGAGGTTAAATCCATCCTCAGCAAACATAGCTTTTTATCAAAATGAAGCGGGTAAGGACGCCGCGCAGCAAGTTCCACGCTGCTGATCTCCTGAGATAAAATGGAGCTGTTCCTCAGCACTGATTTTTAATACCCAACACTGATGAATTTCTAAGATATTGGCAAGAGTGATGACATAGTGTTGCATGGTGTGGTTTTGTTGTGTAATGAACACAGAAGGCTTTCCTCCTTTTTATCATCTTATAAATACTCAGCCACCAGCTCTTTAAGAAAACGAAAAGCTTTAATTGAAACCTTGTCTGCAGAAACAGAGACAGTCTAAGATTTAAAATCATGAATTAACTGATATGACACACAATGTCACACCTACTCAGGAACTAAAAATATCCTGTCTTTTGAACAAGGATGCTCTATCAGTGCTCATCTGTACAATTGCTGGATCTGTGGGCCCTGTCTCAGAAAGCATCTTTTGGCAGAAGGCACTGCAGGCCATTAGCGAGGCGTAAGGAGTCCCACTGGTTTATTTCCAGTTCAGACTGTGGCTTTTCTCTGCACTGGGAGCGGTGATTTATCCTTCTGCTGTCGCTCCTGTCCTGCTGTCCTCAGCACAATCACTGTGCTGGCTCTGTGTGAGCACACCTTTCGCCAGGCTCGCTGTAATACATTCAGCACATGATGAAAAGATCTCAGATGTGTAGCCTCCCACCACCACCACCACCACCCTTCTCCCTGCACCACCTTCAAGTTAAGTGTGATTTATCATAAATTCTTTCTCTACCTGTGTCCGCTGTCTTTCTTATCACCCACATGACATTTTTCTTTTGTTTGAACAGACAACCAGGATGAAGTGCAACAATTCAAATCCTGTTTTTCTGTCTAATTTCAGTCATTTCTTCTTTTTCCTATTTTATTTGTATCAATTTTTTGTGCACCTAACACCGCAGCAGCCAACAACCTGTGATTAAACACATCAGCTTTTATTCTGGTGATTACAGACAGCAGCAGCACAATCCTCTCACACAGTCTAATGACATGAACCAGTACAGGAGCCCAGGCAGGTTTTTGTAAGTCACATAATCCCTCGTGATAACTAAGGCATTAGCAAAACCCCAAAGCATCAATCACAGCAGGAGTCGGGCGGATTTTGATATGTGATAAACAGCAGGGATTACAGTTACGTGTTCAGTAAGACTCGTATATTTGGATTGTCCATATGAGGAGGTGTGTGTGTGTGTGTGTGTGTGTGTGTGTGTGTGTGTGTGTGTGTGTGTGTGTGTGTGTGTGCGTGCGCTCCTCTGCAAATGTATTGACTGGGCTCTGATATGTTTAAATGTCCAGATTAAGACTTCTGTCTGACATTTACTGGCATTAGCCAAATAAATGTAAAGCAAATCCTCATGATCTCTTTTTAAATAGTCAAGAACTTAAAATAGTGTCAAACAAATACCACTATAGCGAGACCAATATCACTATATAATGTATGACAGAGTCTGAAGTGATTCAGAGCAGTGTATATCTAATATGGGAACAAGCTGAAGAAAGTTATACACATGGAGCCTGAGAGCTAAAAATGAGCTGCAGGGCCCCTGTTAACCTTCTGAGTTCAGTATGTTTAAGCTAAAACATTATGTTTATATAACTTTCAACTATAAATTCATTTTCAGAGAAGCACAATGCCGCCTGAAAGATGTTTTAGTTTTTTAGTTTTTATTAACATTATGATGAACCATTTCTAATGATCATTTAATGCAAAGTCTCAAACTGTTGATGATCATCCTCTCTTGAAGTATGATATCTGCTTGTAGCAACTAAAGCACAATTAACATTTTTATGGTTACATTCAGGAACTCACAGCACTTGGCTAGTTTTCTGTACAGAAATTGTACTTTCTTGATTGGAAAAAATGTTGCTAGTGAACAAAATCCAGGCACCAATTACATTTTGCATTCAAACACAATTGGCAAAGCAAATTAGTAGAATATAATTGGATTTTTTAGGAGACAGTGTTGCAGATCATACAACAGTCCTAGATTAAGGCCCTTATCATGTAAGCTGCTGTGCTTTAGCTGTGCCTTTAACCACACTCTCAGAATAATCTATTGCTATTTTGCACTTATACCAACCGCATAAAAATAGAAAACAGACAATAGACACAACAAATCTGAAGAAGAGATCAGTAAACAGGTTTATACAATAGATGTCCCTCCAAATTAACATTAAATAAGAACATGAATTAATAGGGAAAAAATAGTCTGCTAATGAACACTGCATTTTTTTTTTCTTTTTTGTGCCTTTAATTTATTTTTCTGACAGAATGATTAAATTAAAAACTTGCCCACAGGTCAGTAATTGAATTAACTCACACTGTTTACAAAATCTGACTAATTAAATTCTAAAATTAATAAAGTAATCTTTAATTAAAATTCTGTTTTCAGTGGCTTAGTTTCTCCAGGTGCCCTGGTAGATCAGTTCGTTAGCACAGACTAATGATGATGCAGGGCACTGGTTTTCGATTCAGAGAGCGCTGTCACCCTTTTCTCATCTGATTCTGTTTTAATGTTGTGAACTGTCCACCACTGATGAAATAAAAAGGGCATTTGTTCTGTCCTCAGTTCACCAACAAGCCAGACTCTAATTGTGTCCCTAATTTCACTGAACCTCAGCCTGCAAACAAATTTATGTTCTGCTTCACAGTCAGTCTCAGTTTTTTCTTCCTGTATATTTGCTTCTTTATGTGCACAGCCTGATGCCCGTGCATGCACAGCTGATACGGTTCCTGCACTATAATATTGAAAGCAACACAGTGGCACTTAGTTCTTGATCAGAAAAACAAGCTTTTCTCCTTGTTCAAGCATTTTTATCCATCGGTGCTGGGAGGACTGAGATATCCACACAAACATCCCAGACACCGTGTCCGATACTCAACCTGTCAGGAGGAATGGCTGCACAAAAGCTGTAGTAACACGGAGAGAATCATTGTTGAAGAGACGACACAGCTCAGTGATCAAGGCTCTACCCAGGTGGAAATGATGGATGCGCAGGACATCGGTTAAACTCAGCACATTTAAAACGTTTCCAGACACCCTCTGCTCACCCTGGCTGTTCTGTCTCCTTTGATGATCCTGTTGTGAATTTGACGACGTTAGAGGCAGGATACATTTCATTTGCTCATTTAACTTTATATTGAATTTTCCTGAAAAAAAACAAAAAAACAAAAAACAATTTATGTCCTGTTCAGTATTTTTGGAGTTAATCGAATTGCAAATTTCAGCAGAAGCATTGCAGTGTTACAAGTGATGTAAGAAGCTTATGAAGGGAGGTAGGCTAGCATAAAAGTCCGCACACTCCAATGTGAAGTTGGACTTGTCTTACATATTCATCAGTCCAAGGTCAGAACTTCGCAGGTGGCCACTTATTCCCATTTGCGAGTGCAGGGTTGGTATTAGCACAGTGGGGCATGGTATTTACTTTGAGGCTGAGACTGAATAGGGCCCTGTATGATCACATCCAGTCACAGGACGTTGTGTAATTATAAAAGCTGAAGGAACATACAGTAGCCCAGACCTGGAGTTCAGCCTGGCCAGGAGTCAGTTACTGCATTAGAGCCAATCACTAAAGCTCACCGCTCAAATCCCTCACCCAGGAATTGGCAGGAGCCTCCTAATAAGCACTCGCCTTCGCAAACAAAAGGCGGGAGAGATATAGGTGAGGTGTAGAACAAAACTGGCTGTTTTTTTTACCTCCTGCTTGCTAATTGATGACCTAGATAGTTGAGGAAGACAGCTGTATAACTCACTGTTAGAGGAAAACATGGAGACAGGGAGAACAGCATCACTCTCCTTTTGTCTCTCTGACCATCTCCAGCAGCTAGTGGAATTGTGTTTAGCCCGTGTTAAGGTTGTGGGACTTTGATGGGTGTCTGCACACAACATACCTCGACACAGTAATGCATAACATTTGGGTTATTATGGCAAAAAAGCAGCGACCTTGTGAAGCAATCTAAGCAAGGGAGCCTCCGATGTACGGGAAAGCGGCAGCTGTGGTCGAGTTCAGTGTTAGATCCAACAGACACGTTATGATAATGCTGATAATTCATGTTCAAAGATTGTAAAAGATTTGTGCACTGTTTCAAAAGGATGCATCAACAAAGGACAATCATGGTATGGGCTCAGCAGTATGAATCAAAATGCTGCATTTCTTATGATAAATTGTAACATTTACTTCTGTCATGATAAATTTAATGATGTTTTAATGTTTATTTTATCACATCGGTGCATGGTCCTCTTTCATGTCGTCTCATTTTAGATTTTTGTGCAGATTAATTACAGTCTGAACAAGTCAACCAGTTTGAATCTGCTCTGGATTACTCGGTTGGTTAAACCTCTGGTTAGATGTCAGTGGGTTGTTGTTGTTGTTGTTGTTATTCTTAGTGTAAAGGTGCACTCCACAAATTTTACATGCGAAAGTCGATTTACTAGTCACAGGCAGTACCACTCAGCCTGGGAAAGCTGTTGTCATGACATCACTTAAGTAGCTGTTGCATTGTGGGAAGTGTAGGAGCTTAATCCACGGACTGAAGGTCAGGATATCTCTGCCTTTGCAGCACAGATTTTGACAATGTGTTAATAACATGGGTTTTCCTGAAAGCTGATTTTTATTTAACTTGTGCATTATCCTGTCTATTATCCTGTCTAAACAAAATGGATCTAATTGGATCTAATATCTTGTGCTCACAAGTTGTTACCTTGTTTGCCCAGTAAAGTAAAAAAATCTTTTGGGACTTCAGGTTCTCCGTAGATTCTGACAGTTTATTTAAAACAGTGACATGAGTAAATTAAGTTTGATTTCTAATATAGGTAATTTGACAAATTATAGGCTTATTAGCCATACCTTAGTCTGTAGGGCATAATTACAACAGGTGATAGAAATGATGTGTCTCTTGCTCAACCAGTTCTTCACTTTCAGTTTCTCCATGAACAGTGTCTTCTTACTTTACAGTCGCCAAAATCCAGATGAACCTCAGAACTTCTGAGTTGATCAAAATGTTGATACTGTTTATTCATCTGAGTCACCTTGTTTTTGTTTTTGCGTGCTGTCAGCAATTAAGATTTAGGAACAGCAAAACAGGGCTTTGCAGACACTTTGCCCCAGTTTGCGCCTCTCAGGCAACATCCAGGTTTCCATATCTTATTGGTGGAGATTGTAGATGCAGCCTGAGATGAAGACCGCCGGTGCTACTAAAGGCTATAAAAAGTACTGCCACCTCCTTTGTATGCTTTTAGGGCAAAAAATAAATTATAAATCTAATAAATTTAATATGTGTTTTTAGTATATGATGTTATCCTTTGTAGGAAAGAGGGAATCAAACATTATTTTTCATATACACTACTCACAATAAGTTAGGGATATTGTTATTTACTGTTATTTAGTGCTTTTCCTATTTGGTCTGAATTTTAATGAAATAATAATAAGTTCCCTTTGATATTACTAATAATGAATGAGAAGAAACACCATTTTCATTAGTTTAATATTTATTACCCCAAGACTTTAGACAACAAGGATAGCCCCAAATAACAAATAACGTGGATACAAAAAAGTGTTGATAAGTTTTCATTAGCTTCAGTCTCTGGTTGAGTCATGTGTGATTGACATAAGAAATGTCTTTGCTTGTTATCTCAAACACACAGATCCTGATTGATCTGCTCTCTCGCTCTGTGTTGCAGTTTAACTTTGTCGGCAAACTCCTCGGGCCACGCGGGAACTCGTTAAAGAGACTACAGGAGGACACTCTCACAAAGATGTCAATTCTCGGAAAAGGATCCATGAGAGACAAAGAAAAGGTAACGCTCCAGTCTGTTATTTCATTTTTTATTCCTGCTCTCCTGGCTCCTTTCACTCTTTTACCTCCACATCATTTTTGTCTCGGCCTGCTGCAGTAAGTCTGTCACATGGTTTGAAGTCAAGGTGGGCTGGACCTAACTTTAAAGGTAACAAAAAGAAATTTTAATGTACGAGGTCCAATGAATTCCAACTTAAACCAGAATTTTCTGAGGAACAGATACACTGACATGAGGTGACTTTGTCCTCTTGTTCCAGTTTTCCTCTGTGTTCTACATTAGGTGGATTTTTGCAAGACAACATGGACTCATCAAATATGAGCCTCTCTATTCATGAGGTTCAGTCATGGAAAAGATTAAAAGCAGGGTTGCATCTAAGTATTATGTTCATTATCAATTAATCTGCAGAATATTTTCCTATATAACAGATCAACTGTTTGGCGTATGAAATACAGAAAAAAAAAATGGTGGAAAAGTTTCTCGAGGCCAATGTGATGTCTATAAATATCATGTTTTGTCTGACTGACAATCAAAAATATTCAGTTTACTATCAATAAAACCAAGAAAATATTCACACTTTAAAGTAGGAACAATGTCTTTTTTTTTGCTATTTTTGTTTAAAATTATATTAATTGATTATCAAAATTGTTTCTATTAATTTTCTGCCAGACAACCAACTGATTTTTCAGTGTTTTCAAAATTGTGGAGATACACTTCCCATCTAACGACTGTTAAATAAAATTTTCTAAAACTGTCTCGTTGAAATTTGTGCTCAACTTCAGCTAGATTGAAATGTATTTGATGTTTTATATAATAGCTTTTGTTAACTGAGTGTTAAATCACTTGCTCATTTCCGCTCTTTCATTTTTATCTTTTATATCATAACTTGGAAGAAGACGATCTAAAACTAAAATGTCTCATATTGAATCAGAGCCGATCGCCCTCAGTAGCTCAGACCACGTTTGACTGACAGCTCACGGGTCACGTGGGCTGAGCACAGTTTTGAAAAACAGCTTCATCTTGAAAACAAATTGAAAAAGTTTATGGAAATGTGAATGATGCTGAGGACTGCCAAACACGTCTGACACCTTTCAAAGCCTGCTCTGTCATAGCAAACAAAACACACACACACGCACACAATCAAATCAAGACAACTCTCGATCTAGATTTATGGTTGTGTTTTCATTTGAACTCTGACACAGGTGAAGAAAAATGCACTTGATAGTCATTTGTACGTAAATGGAGCTTTATGGTGAGAAAGACAAAGAAGAAGATTTTATTTAAAGGCTATAACATTCCAGTTTAATGACTTCAACCATCCATATTCATGTTGGTACATAAGGAGAGGATAGAAATGGCTCTAACAGCGGGCCTTAAGCAGCTGAATTGATTGCAGACTGGACTGGTTAACTGGGAATAAATCGACTTCACTTAGCTCGTCTGTGTCTCCTCTCTCTCTGTTTGTCAGTGGTGATTTGTTGGCGGCGATGATTTTCGCTATCGTGCGGCACATTCTTTTTGATTACTGTGATCAATAGTCTTTGATGGCTGACTCCTCTTGAGCACTGGGATAAAAGATCTGTCACGGAGGTGTGCTGACCTCGGCAGCCCTCACCTGTCTGCACAAACCCACTGCGGGATTAATGACTGACAGCTTTCTCCACGCAGCGCTGCTTCCTCTTTTTAAGGAAGGAGCAGGGATACACCCTCACTACAAAACTACTGCTTTATCTTCAGCTGGCTGCTGACTTTCTGTTTGCAGCCGCACAGCATGTGTCGTTGTAGTTCTCAGCATTTAAAATTCCTCATGTAGGTCAGGCAGCCGGGCCACTGCAGAGCAAAAAGACAGGTCTAGTTTTACCCAAAGGCTTTTCCAAGACGAGTATAAACAAAGCTGTCTTATTTTTCGGACGTACCATGCGAGGCTCCATCGCCTTAAACGACATATAACGATAAAATACTGCATGTACTGTACTTCTGGGTTTCACTGACAGCAAAGGAGATACAGTGGAATACAGGTTTCATCCTACAGAAGACATTAGATGGGAAAATGTAATTGTAGTATAGTTGTAGTTAAGAGATCACAGTATAATAGACATATTGGAGGATGAAACTGTACTGTCTTCAGGATATTCCCTTTAAAGCTCTTACATATGGTGGAGAAAAAGGCAAAGAGCTGAGATAATTGCTGAAATATTTGCTTCTGTGGGACCTTGATCTTGTGTTAACGAGAACGTGAGTGCAGAGAGGTTGAAAGGCACCGAGCTGTCGGAGTCAGAGTCAGAGTCAGAGTCAGAGTCTCCCTGTCTGGTTATGGCACCTCGGTTGTCCTGCCGCTGTCAGAGCAGGATGATGTAAAGGCATCCGTGTTCCACGCCCCCTCCTCGTTAGCGCCGTGATTAACTCATCCATTTTGCTCCACGGGACTTGTGCTCCCTCTTTAATTTTCCTGATAGACAAAACACATTTCAAATCACATTTTCTCTCTTCAACTTTTAGCAAGCTGCTGCAGAGAAATACCTTCGTTTTCTGAGAGGACCAGTCTGTATGTGTAAGAACTGTCCTCTAACCAACACACTAACCCATCGGTGTGTTGCCCTTCCTAATAAATAGTAAGGAGAGATGGTATAACTGAAAGCAGATTAACAAGAATATGAATTATGGGTGATAAAGGTCAGGATAACACAGCGTTTTTGCACCAAATTAAACACTTTATTGTACTTACAAGCTCACAGCCTCAGTAAATAATGATCTGTTGACATTGTCATATTAATCAATGTACTGTTTTGCGGCTTCAACTGATTGTACAGTAGCTGTTCAATCGAAAACAGATGCGTTATTGCTGCGTTATTGTTTTATCATAGTGTCACTGTCTGCGTGTTCATCCTTTTTATTGCTCTGTCCCTTCACCTTTTGCAGACTCAGCCTTTCTGAGGGGGGATCTTCTATTTGTTTTTGGTTTTTTTGTTTTTTTCAGGGAGTTTGTTCCTGTCTTCCTCATGTGAACACCATGGGATGCAGAGGGAGTGGCGCGTCTTACATTTTCGATTTACAAGTGCTGTAAACAGCAATAGCAAAAGTAGCTCAACGGTAAATAAAAATGAATGCCACCAAGTGCCACCCTCTCTCTCACAGAAAAGAAAGAGGTATAAAAGGTGGAGATATAAACTGGTTCCAGTCGGCGTGGAGCTTTAAAAATAGTATATGTTTTTCTTTTATTACCATGTTAAAAAAAAAAGAAATCTGCCCTTTGTGTTCATAAACCACTTTAAATGTCAGAAATATAGATGAACAAGCCTGATAGAGCTGAGCAGTTCATCCCCACGGTAGACGTCTGTATTGCACACAGTACAGTATAATGCTTCACCTGTCATTCAGACAGTTTGCCCCCATTTTCTAATGTTTGTCCTTAAATATTTCATTTGAATGTGAATGCTTTACCTCTAAGCTCCGTCTGCAGGAGCTCTTGCGTCCAGAGCGTTGTGGCCTTCCGTTTCCAGAGTGAACGGCTTTTCATAAGCAGACTTACTTAGAAAAAAAATTGCAAACAGGAAGAAGATGCTGCTAATAGATATGAGAAAGAGACAGCTGTAATCTCCTGCCGTGGGCTGCTTAACTGCTGTACTGAGCTGGATCTGGGATGCTTCTTATCAGCGTTGGGAGATGGGCCCCCATGTACGAAAACGGCTACAGTATCCACTGTATCATATGTAAATGAAGTGGTCATATGTAGAGATTGGTTTCAGACCAAATGAGATATCCACCAGTTATAACACTGACACTTGAACATGTTAAATGGATGGTATAAATGAAGTAAAAGGACAGATTCTTTTTTTAAATAGAAAGTCCTTAGATGAGATATTCTAACATTAGACTTGATGTTTTTTTGGCTGATGATAGTTAAAGCACAAGATAATGATTGTTTTTTTTTCCGTTGCTGTCTTTCATGAAAATATACCAAAGAGCACATGAAAGGAAAGAGGAAAGACAGATCTGCAAAAACCATCTCAGCTCACGCTCCCCTGCTCAACACCGTCAGTGCTGGTTACTATGCGCAGAGGAGCCCTGTGCTCGTAAAGCACAGATTTATGGCTGAAATTAACATATCATTAACATACCACAGGCACTCTTAAAAGAAGGTTATTTATAATTAGGTGACATCAGAGACACTGGCTTGCATGGTGCTAGAGAGGGAGAAGGGGAAGAGGAAGTTGCTGCCATTGGAAAGGCCCCGGAGAAGACTTTTTTTGTGTGTGTGTGTGTGTGTGTGTGTGTTGAAAAGGAGAAACTGGGACGCCAAACCTGTTGTTTCCTTTGTGTAATGTGGTGAGAGACATTTGGGTTTTTGCTGTCCTATTTCTTGCCATCAATAACATTATACTGGCCTGCTTCTGTCTGGCCTGAATGGCCTGTGCAGCCCGTCACTGTTTACATGGTATACGTTGCTGTTGAAATTGAAATGAAGTGTGTTTCTGCAGGCAGAGGTGGAGACAAGCGAGTTACATCTGCTCCACTTTCTGCAGTTCGAGTGGTGCTTAACAACAAATCCCCCCTCTCTCTCAGGCTTAAAGCTAAAATCTGTAACTTTCCATATGCTAATGTTCTCTGTGGGGGCAACAGGTGGTTGAACTGGTGTTGGAACTTTGGTATATGGTCCATCCAGTCAAGAGAGTTACTATAGAGTTTACATTTTTGGGGCTGATGCATGGAAATAAGGGCTTCATGAAATGTAGGTCTAGTGCAGCAGTTGTTGCAATATGTCTGACCTAACAAGCTGAACCACATCATACAGTAGTAAAAGGTTTTATGATGCTCCACCGTACGGATGGATGGATCAGTGTATTAATAAACAACAGTATCTGAAAGCATGTACACCATGAAGCAGCTCTGTTTTAGCCAACCATTGGATTGCTTGCCATTTTTTCAAGATATTTTTGACCCTCAAATGATGAATACTGATAATATTGATGAACTCCTGACTTTTCATCTGGCATCACCATGAGGTTGACATTTGTGGTACTGAAACATATCAAACCATTTAATGGATTGCCATGAAATCTGGTACAGATATTCTTGTTCCTCTCAGAATGAACTGTTATCACTTTGGTATTGAGCAAAGTCAAAATTTCAGTGTGTACAATACTTTGTTGTATGACCAAATACCTGAAAAACCACTCCACAACTTTTCTTGACACCACTCTTTGTCCAAACTGAGTGAAATATAAATATAAACCTGCTCTTTGTCTACACTGATCATTTTTATGAGTGATTGCTCATTTTCTTTACATTAGGCACTCTGTTGTTTTAAAATGTCAATATTGCACCCTGTCATATGTATATTATTTCCTCCCAGGGTTGCTGAATTTGTTTTGATGAAGCTACAGTCATCACTTACGAGAAAATACGCAACAAGGAGAGCAGATATTATGATGAAGTGCACGAGAGAACGTACTTCATGTGTACATTTGTTATGAGGACAGGCAGCTGTGTGAGGACAAAAGCAATCGGTTAAATGTGACAGCTGCAGTTGAAGGGATTGTAAGGATTGCCTGTTTGCAGAAATATAAGTTTACAACAACCCACATAAATTTTTTCTGTTTGTCTTTTTGTTACTCTGCAGCACCGAAGCATCAAACCTCATTATGTAACTGTTACGGAAAAACTCCCTGCGGTAAATCCTTGCGAAAAATAAAAAATAAGATAAATGTTCTTGACTGTGACAGCTAACAGAGTCATTCCCTAGACAGAGGATATATGATACCAAACTTTTTTTTGTTTGTTTTGTTTTGTTCCATCAGGAAGAAGAGCTACGGCAGAGCGGTGAGGCCAAATATCACCACTTGAACGAAGACCTGCACGTCCTCATCGAGGTGTTTGCTCCGCCAGCTGAGGCCTACGCCAGGATGGGTCACGCTCTGGAAGAGATCAAGAAGTTCCTCATACCAGTATGTTCCCTTCTCTCTCCACGCACACACAGACACACACACTCTTCCTCTGGCTTTTCCTTTTTTCCTCCTCCTGAATCTCTTTGCAGCTGCTCTTTGGCCCCAGCCAAATCATTCTCAGCCTGTCCACAGTGAAGCCAGTGAGTAACAGCGGAGACAACCCGCTCTTTCACTCACACTCGCTGTCTGTAACTTGCACTGTAATCCTGTCATGGCCGTCGGAGTGTGTGTGTGTGTTCGTGTGTGTGTGTGTAAAGCATCTGATTGAGTGTCTGTGATTCTGGGTGGGAAGTCGTGGGTATAACAGGAATAAAAGAGTGCAGGAGGGAGTCTCTCTCCATCGGCCAAACCCTCCTTGGCAGCAGCAAGCAGCATGGAGCCTATTTACTCTTCCTCCATTCATTATGAATGATCTCTCCAATGCTCTGAGCTATGATAATCTACATCTCATCCTTAATTATCCCCTACTCCCCTCCACGTTACCTCTTCTCACTGTCGCCATAGAACATATTTATTGATAGAGCAGACACATGACAATCATATCAATCGTTTTATGATTAAAGACCCATTTCCATGTTAATTTTGTGTTTTAATTTAGCGTCAAAAAACCACTGTGTGAGAAGAGGATTTATCAGAGGGAGATCTGAAATGTTTAGCTGCCTCAGGAACAGCGGTCACGGCAGTACTGTAAAGTACATTAATTAGATATTCCCGGGGCTGTAGCCCTGGAGATAAAAGACATAATTTAATACAGAGTAACTGAAAGCGAGTCTATTGCTGTCTGCGTGTGTGTGTGCATGTGTGTGTGAACATGCTGCCTCTCTGTGTGCAGGATTACAATGATGAGATCAGACAGGCCCAGCTGCAGGAGCTCACATACCTGAACGGCGGCTCGGAGGATGCCAAGGTGCCATCGGTGAGGGGCAAGTCAGCCGCCCGTGGAAGAGGGACACCTGTTCCAGGGCCTCCCAGGTAATCTGCGTCCAAGTGTGTGTGTGTGTGTGTATGTGTGTGTGTGTGTGTGTGCAAGTTGTTGTGTGTACATACACTTTGGTTCAACTGGGGACTGGGTATTATTTACAGTTAAGGAGCTACTGGGAAGGCAGTGTTTTTTTCTGTAAATGGATGTGTACAGTGTCTTATTGCATTTTCAGAGTTAATGGTGTCATTTAGAGTTAGAGCACATCTGCGACTGTGTGTCTGATACAGTAATACAAGTAATATATTGTCTCTTGTGTTGTTTTTATAATACAAGACATGCATGTCACATAAAGGTTTACTATGTTTTTTAGGCCTTATTTCTTGACAGAGACTTCCATTTTTTTTCTCTGTATGTGCCAGTGAGACAGGTTGTTTGTTCAAATGCCTAAACAATTTGGGCCAGATTTACTAAATGTGTCAGCACAAATTTTGGCAGTGGTTACAACATGTGTGTGTGTGTTAGCTCTTGATTTTCTAAGGCTACGGCTCATTACAAAGTCAGCTCCTGGACTTATCCTGGGACTGCCCTGCAGGAGCGTGCTACGAGTGAATGAGGGCTCATAGCCACAGGTCAGCCCATGCAATGGGATGTTTATGAGCTCCTCAATATTTCCTTGGTCTGTCTTTATATTCCATATGAGGAACAAAAATGGATTTCTCGAACAATCCCACATATATCTGTCTCTTATAATAGAAAAATACAAGGAAAAAGGATGTAGTCTGCTGACATAAATGATTGATTTGTTGTAAGGCATATTAAGTACAACTGTGTAATGTGGATTCAGAGTATTATCAGGATAAAATTGTACAAACCCACATAGTTCAGAAAAGCAGGAATTTGGGAAAAAAAAGTATAAAGTTGACATGTATATGTGTGTTTGAACTACTTGCTTTAATTTAACTATTTTATTAATTTATCTACCAGCTTATTTCGTTTTTTCCCCCTCCTAATTCATTTTTACTTTTCTATAGTTTTACTTTTCTTTGTTTTCTAGTTTTTGTTTTTTCTCCTTTTGTTTGTTTTTCAAAACGAGAGCTCATACTTGTTTAACACATACGTCATGTACAACGGATGTCAAATATGCTCTGTAAAAGAAAACCTAATAAAAAATTAATTAAAAAAAAACAAATTGTACAAACCCATAGATCTCAGCATGATAAATATATCTGATATATCTATATCTGATTTTTCAAATCAGGATCTAAACATTATTTCCTTAGGAATTGATGAAAATCTTGCGATGTTAAGGAAAGTGTTAAAAATTCCCGGATCTGCGCCTATTAACCAGATCCGCACCAAACTTGAACGGGTTCTCTGGCCCACGCGCCATCCCTCCTTCAAGTTTGGTTCAGAACGGTTCAGTACTCCGATTACTACGTAATCCTTCTGCCAAATAAACAATCAAACCAAAAAAAAAACATAACCTGCTTGGCGGAGGTAATAAATGTCTTATTAAAAGACAGAACAGTGCTGATTTATCCTGCAGCATTTTAAAACACAGTCATTGTCAAGTTCACATTTATGTTTAATGAACGCGAGTCTCAGCTCTGTTTGTTTGGCACAAATTAATCGTTATTGCTCTTTTCTTTCTTTCTAAGAATCAGATTAAGCTTTAGGTATATTTTATAAGTTTAGTGATACAGAGCAGCCCTCTGGAAATTTTTGTGGTGACACTACTTTAGAGCCTTAAAATTAGAATAACGGTCGCTCTGAATCCTGTCTATGTTTAGAGTTGTTTAGAGTTGGATGCTATGAATCGCTTTTGTAACAGTCAAACGGACCTTTTTGGAAAGCACAGACGAACAGCCTCTTCTGTTATTTAAGACTTGTTGGTGTTAGCTGAGTGACAGCAAGCACAGTGTATCATAATGTACCAGTATAAACTGATAGAGGACACAGCATTGAAATAAAACTTAAAACAAACCAAAGGCTTTCTGTTTAATGTGATGACTTATCTCTCTCTGTAGAAGTTGTGTCTCATATTCTACAAGAATGAATGGCAGCAAAACGGCTCCTTCTGAAGGCAGAAAAATGAGCCCTGATATTTCTAACTGTGCTGACTGTGTGCAGACTTCAGCAGGAATTACAAAGAAGAGGAGAAACCGTAGATGATTGGCATAAAACTCCAAACCAAAGCACTGCTGTTATCATTTTTTTTTTAGGTTGCACTGTGCAGCTTTGCAAATACTTGGTTATTTAATGAACTTACACCAAAGGAAACCGACTGGACAAGAGAGGTAAAACATCTAATGCTAGTGAGTCCAGTTTTTCCTGGACTGAGCTGTCAAAAGACTCAGTGAAAGCTCATTTAAGGAGACTATTTCACTCCTTCTCCTCTTTTCTTTCATTCATCGCTCCTTCCCAGCCACTCCTCTTGGCTTCTCTCCATTCATTTATTTCACTCCTTCCCTATTATCCTCTGCTGTTCTATCTAAAAATTAAAATCTTTCCTGTTCACTTCAGTGAGTCATTATCTTTGATCTAGTTTGATGTTATGTCTTTGTAGGAGTTTGTTAACAAGTTAACTTACATTTAAACAAACCAGACCTGGGGTGTCAAATAACCTGGGGTTCCCTGGGCAGGGTGTGGTCTCCTAGGAGAGCTGCTTGAACACGACCAATGAAAACAATCCAAAAAACTGAACCAAAAACAGTCTGAAGCTGAGCATCTTGTGGCATTAACTGAAACTCTATAAAGTAATCAATTTTCCTCCGTTCTTCAAACTGTCTGTCCCATTGGCCAACCTGTCTTTTGATATAAATAGTTGATCTGGTGTCAGGCCTTTCACAGTAAATGTGCAGTTGGTCATTTCTGAAGTGTTGGTCATTGCTCAAGTTGCACAGTTAGAAATGTTAAATGTGAAATAACAAGGGAATTATACTCTCCAATATTTCAACCTTGCTTGAAAATTAAATCCTTACTATAAAATAAACAGTGAGGAAAAATCAAAATAGGGAACTGTGAATTTTCTGGACGGATTCAACAGTAAATTCCAAACACTATGAATTTGCCTTCCAGGCTACACTGCGCCAGTGATTTAGGCTGCTGGTGCAGATGCTTTATCTCTTTTTTATAGTTTTAATCCTTGCCATTTCAGTTCTGGTGGATTTGGTGTTGGTTTTTGAAGTTTAAAACAGCAGGTGAAATTGAACAGACCCATGCTCATGTTTTAATAAATATGCCTCTCAGTAATTGGTCTTTTCCATCACAAACATCTGCAGTAAAGAAGCTGGTTGTGTATCTGAAGAGTTGAGGTGTGCAGCTTGTTGCCTGCTCCTCCTCAGCGAACAGCTCACTGTGGCTGCTCCTTCTTGTTCCATCACTGGGAATATTTAAAACAGATCCACTGTCACCAAAATCACTGTGTTATGTTTTCACTCTCTGTGCTGACCTCCCTGTGTTTTACTGCTTGAATGCTTTTAATGTGAAGCATTTTACTTCTACTGCTGAAGCCACAGCAGCAGTGGGAAATTCTGGGCTTGCACTAAGCAGTAGCTTTGATAGCTAGCATCAGTTAGAGTCACTGTTGGATTTTAAGTACATTTAACTCTAAACTGGTTGTTTGCAGCCTATTTGATCAGTTTGCCGATGCTTCTGCATTTCTTTTCTCCAAACAGGAGATACTGCACCTGTCAGAAATCTCCCCATACTTTCTCTTAGTAATTACAACCACAAGGCTCATGAGAAATGACATCTGACCATCATCATCTATTCCATCAACAACATTAGAACTAGAATCAAGGGTAATGTTGTTGACCTTTGAACTATGGCAATCTACAAATTGATCATAGAGCTTATGAGAAAAAAAAATTAACTTAATTTTATCGTCAGCACTTCAGGAAACCAGTCTCCTCTGATCGAACAACTTGTAGGAGACATTTACCCTGTTTGCTCCATGTTATGATGCCATATTTAAGCTGAGACTAGTATTCATGTGTAGTGAAATAGGTTAGGCTGGACATTAAGGGAGCAAGGACCCTTAATCAGCGAACAGCTCTTATAGTAAAGAGTGTCTCGTAGTGTACCATTGTGCAGCGACTGGTGTCTGTAAACATTAGCAAAGATAAGCCAAATTTGCATAAAAACCTTTCTATGCAAATGATTTCCAGTAGATGCTTGCCTCTCTACTATCCCTGTGAAACCATGGTAATTCTGGCTCCTCTGAGACCTCACAAGACTACAAATAAAAGCACTCAGACCATTAGAAGACTTTAACACTCGATGTGCCGACGCTGTGCTTTAGAGGAGAAGAAAAACACAAAGTGTTGTTTGTTCTTTGTGTTTAGAAAAGAAAACACACTTCTTTCATCAGATTTTGAGATAAACAAGGTCACAGAGATGGGGTGTTTGTATTGCTCTGAGTCAGAATATAATTGGCTGTGTTTTAAATTACACTGTAATTAGCATTTACCATGCCTAATTTGAGTGTGATAAGACAGAAGTCCCACAGGCTCCTACACAGGAAGTAGATGCAGTTTTTGTAGAGTGCAGTTTACACTCACATGTGCCTGATCAGTACCACTGCTCTGGATGGAGACTTTGACTGGAGTTGTTGCTGGAAGAGAAGTCCAACTCTTAAAGGAGAATCGACTATAATTTTTTTTCCTCTCTCTCTCTCTCTCTGCTTGGGGGAGGTCCAATTTCTATCAATTTCTAGAGATTTCTTTTTTTGTCCTTCTGCCCCAAATCTGTGATGTTTTACCAATGCAGTATGCAGCACAGCTGAAATGGAAAGCATAGAAAGAAAATGACCCGGAGAGCAACCTTGGTGGTTTTCTGCTGCTGCTCCAGATCAGTTAACTGCTTTTAAAAGAAAACTCGGTCCGTGTAAAAAAACCCAAACAACATTTTACCAAACCACAAGGTCAGACTGCCTTTGATTTCCAACAGAGCAGCTTGACTTTGCTTCCATCTTGATTACAGAGCAGGTCTGACTCTGGGTTCTGTGTTACTTCAGCTAGGCGGCTGTTGAGATCAGTATCTCACAGTAGCTATTTCTCTGCAGAGATACATGCTTGTTTGCCTAAATATTACAAGTAAATACAATATCTAAAACTCTTTTTAATTGGTGTAAAAATCTGGTTTCTGTCCCACTTCATCAGTGTCCAATGCAAGGGTTTATTTCATTTTAAATTCAACAAACACACAAGGCAATAGGCAGAAACACCAGTTTGTTTGTTTTTTTTGTTTTTTGTTTTTCATCTACAGTTTATTTAATAGACAGGAAAGCTATTCAGCCACAAGACATGCTGTGTTTTGGGTAATGGACATGACTCACTTTTTCTCGACTGGAAGAACTTGCCCTCCATCCTCGCTGTTCCTCTCTCTCCACCTACACATATAACCTGATGCTGAAAGTATCAGATTCATTGTCAAGTCACTCTGGAAGATGTTGGAATCACTCACTGTAGTGGAAGTAGACAAGGCAGCTTGACTACAAACAGAATGAATTACAGCACCTCATCATAAAGACGTGGAATGCAGTGGAAATCTCATATTGAGGATATGTAATTGTATCCTGGTTATAGGATCTTCTAATGCTTTATTGTATGATCATGTTGTGTAGAACGAGAGTGTATGTTATCTGATCCATCCAAACTATGCAAACATGTCTGTTTTCCCCTCCATTAATTAACAGAATAACAGACTAAGATAAAAAAAAAAAAACATTAAAAATCTGTTAGACTTTCTGCTCTTTCATCTAAACCTGGCGCGGATGTTTGTGTCTTGTGTCAGGAGTCGAGGAGGAGTTCCTTCCCTGCATGCAGCGGTGCCCCGAGGAGCTGCACCCAGAGGAGCCCCTCCCAGCCGGGTTCCATCCTCCAGAGGGAGGGGGGTGCAGAGAGCCAGAGGTGCCCCACCAGCTGCTGGATACCGGCCGGCTCCTCCCATAGTCCAGGACACATACGGAGAATACGTGAGTACATTACAACTGTGCATCTAAATGGGGTCTTGACCACTGACACCATGTATAAAAATACACTTGTGCTTGTCGGTGGCTTAAACTGTGTGTAGCACTCCTTGTGAAAAGGAAGCTGATCCACATGTGAAAAATTAGAGGAGCGTCCCTCATGAACGTCTGAGGACGATTACATCCAATTAAAGCATCTTTCCTTTAATTGTTTATAGCTTTGGGAGACAAGTAACAAAGACAAAACAGGGGGAGAAAAGTACAGTGTATCTCGGAAAAAGCTGACACAGGAGAGAGTGTACCGGCAGTCATCCACCAGTGACTAACAGCAAGACTTTTCAACACTGACAAGACTATCCCAAACAATTAGTTATGTTTAGTGCAAATATTCAGTGGCAGTGCAGGAAGCAGGAAGATGAGTCCTTTATGTGGGTGTTGTCAAGATCACTCTGCGATTTACGTCCCCCAGACATTATGGGAACTGTAGTTATAAAATTCATCCCCCAAATACAAGTAAGATCATTTAATATTATTTTTTGAGCAGCTGCTCTAGATAATCAAGACAATTTATTTGGAGGAAAGTAGTTCCAATAAAAACCAATTACAGCAAGGTTTCCACAGTAAAACAAATTAAATTCCATTTATCATCATTGTATTGGAGAGGCTGGAGAAATATTACAGCCAAATAACTCAAAACTCCAGCAAATAAAACCAAAACCATCGACATGACTAAATACTATACTATGTGTGATGTGAGAAATGTGTTGTTTGGGTGAAATGACCCTTGGAAAATGCCCATTTCAGCACAAGATATCAGCTGATATCAATATTTCTGTTAAATATCAACCTGTATGAGCTGAATTCAAACAAGCATGCAACACTGAACAGCTCATCATATTTAGCTGTTTGTCTGGATACATCAAGATTGAGCATGAAGAGTGTGAAGTTGATGTTGTAGCTATGTAGCTGTGATCTGGTCCTGTAGCTTACCTGCACAGTCTTTTGGGAACCTTGCTATAATATCAACAGCTGCCAGAGATGAATATATAAGGTTTAGAGTCAGGGCCTTTGTGCATTAGCCAAGAGAGTCTCCTGCCTCACTGTCAAGGCTAGTTCCCCAGGGACTCCAGCATCAACATTGCATATTTAGCAGATAGAAGGAGAGAGGAGGTGGTCCTCGTTGGAAAATTGCCCCAGCAACCCATACCTAACCACATCTGACAGGTTTATTCAGAGGTTGCAATTCAAATGCGTGGAGGTTGTAGAGAATGACTCCTGAACCAGCTGTTTCCCATCATTGTCACAGTTGTAAACTGCATCCCCCGACACCTGCACCTGTGTATCTGAGTGGGGGGAAAAAAGCCCCCCAGCATCTGCCAGATGATAAATCTAACCACATCGCAGCAAATTAGAGGCTGAATGAGTTGCTCTGTATTATCTGAATACATCACCATCCCAGGACAAGTGTTCTCCATCAGGTGCTGACAAATAGGCTCTTGTATTCATCAATGAAATGACAAATAGATGTTTCTTGTTCACATTTGTTGCCTTAATTTATCACTGCTTAGCATCCACTCATATGCATGTTTGCATCGTTCTCTTTCTGCTGCGTGGCATCGCCACGGGCCAAAACATTTGTTCAGCTGGAGGCATTTTCTTCTTCTCTCTTATTCAGATGAAAGGCACCAGACCTGGGTTGACTCTTGGTGATTTTGTCATGATGACGCATGGGTGTGTACAGTATATTTGTCTGGATGGCTTTGGGTTTACATAATCCACCTCTGTTAAAGCTTCTGTTTGTACTAGAAGTATCAGTATCAAATTACTCTGAGACCCATTGTAACCAAACAAAATCACAGAAATGTTATTATCCCATGATCCAGTCTTGGCAGCCCCATCAGTCTTGAGTGGTTACTATGATTGCAGCTAAATCTCATTTCATGTAATTCATTAGGCGCACTGAGATCTCTGTCTTACCTGCCGCTAATCCCATTGGAGAAGAATTAAACATGATGTAATTCTCAATTCAGAAATAAGGATGCATGTTATCTTTTTGTGCAGTTTGAAACTGAGGAGGCAAATCAAAGCAGCAGAACTTCGCTTTCATGCTAAATCTAGAGCTATATGTTCGTGTAACTGTTTGTTTTCTGTTTACACAGAAGCTCCATTCCTTTTGGTGTGAAGACCAAGAAATGTGCAATGCACGTGGGATGGCATTATTTACGTTAAATCCTCCAGATACATTAATCCGTTCTGAGTATTGTGGGTCCTTTCTGACTGTTGCGGCACTAAATAAACTCATCCCCCTCAGGCACTTCTCCGCGTGTCCAGCCCTGTCGCGAGCCAAGTGTTGTTAATTGAATTGTGTTCTCTATGGCACTGTCCTTGTAGCCGTTTTAATCTTAATTGGGTGTAATGGTTGGGAAAATATTTCAGATACAGTAATAAAGAAGCTGCATCCAACTGGTGCAGCAGACCAGTCATGAAGATAAGATTGAAACCTGTTCACATGGGACGAAACCTGAGATTTGTAATAATTGCAGAGAAAATGTAATTATTTTTTTATCTCTTGTAAATGTGAATCATCTAGCATTACCCCTGTAAATTTGACAGTCTCCTTATTATTTATTTTGAAAACACGGCTGTAATTTGTATTTGTAGTATGGCTGTGGGTCACTCCACTACTTTGGTCCAGATGATGATTACTTGATGGATCAGCATGAAACAGATATTCATGCTGCCCAGAGGATGAACTCCTCAGACCTCGGAGATCCCCTGACTCTTCCTCTAACGCTACCATCAGGGTGAACTTCAACATTTTTTTGTCCAGTAATTTGATTTATGAACAAATATCAGCAAAACTACTAACATCGCCACCAACCTGAACTTAGTGCTAAGTTCAGGTTGAATTGAGAAAAGATCCTCAATTCAAACTCATTGTTCAGTCATGGTCGCCCTGTGTGGAGTTTGCATTCTGGTGGTCCAGTGTTGTCACAGTCCAACAATATGCACAATGAGTAAATTATATGCAGGTGTGAGTGTGAATTGTTGTCTGACCTGCCCAGGGTCTATCCTGCTTCTTGCTCAAGTAAGAGCGTGGATAGGCTCCACCCTCCATGACTCTGCACAGCAGAAGCAAGTACAGTCGAGTACAGTCAGCTCCCATCAGACATACTGATATCGAATTTCATTTTCCAGTGCAGATGTGCTTCTGCAGGGCTAATTCACAAAAGACATGAATTCCTCAGATAATACCTGCTAGATGGAAATAGACTTTAAATAAAACGGTCAAGATCAAAACCAAAGGTGGTAAAATAACAGAAGGGAAAGAAAAGACATTTGTCAAGTATAACACAGGGTGGTGATACTTCAACTTGATGCATGGGGCCAGCGTTTTGGCATCCTCAATCTGATAGCGGGAGTTGTGTTTCTACCCCTGCAGCAGAAGAGCTTGAGCAAATTCTAGCCTGTTCAGCTTTCTGAGATATGCTGGCAGGAAAAGCTGAATAAATGACACATAGCTACTTTGAGAAATTTTAGACCAAGACAGATGACCGAGGGTTGCAAGTATTGGATTATTTGTTTTCTTTAGAGCAATATCATGGGGTGTTATTTTGCTTTTATCGTTGAGAAGTTAAGAGCAGCGTGTGGCACAGCTGTACGGAGGCGAGACAGTTTTCTTTGAACAGATGGTATCGTAATTTAGTCGTCTGGGAGGGACAAGGCTTTGCTTCTTCTTTTGATTTGCTTAATTTGTCTTCCTTTGTTGTTTGCATTTGTGATACCTTTTGGGTTTGAGCACAGGCCACGCAGCATTTCCAGCTTCCTTACAAAGTTCATAATGTGAGGACAGCGTATTGTTGAACTCATTTGGATATAGTACAGTGTGCGGGGAACAAATCCAGTGCCTGAAAAGCCTGTTCTGGGTGTCAGTGGCATCCTATCTGTTACAGTGGTATTGTAGAGCACGGTGGAGCGGCTGTGATACTGCTGTTGTAACATGCAGTGCCAGGCCCTCTGTTAGTCTTCAATGGCCTCAGAGGCCAGCCCTTATCTTTTAACAACACACCTCTCAGCCATCCACTGGCATACAAATGAAAGACTCACTTAGGGGCTGGTCTCTCTCTCTCTCTCTCTCTCTCTCTCTCTCTCTCTCTCTCTCTCTCTCTCTCTCTCTCTCTCTCTCTCTCT
>JBBMJY010000005.1:17151999-17166642 GCA_037833715.1 Toxotes lorentzi
CTCTCTCTCTCTCTCTCTCTCTCTCTCTCTCTCTCTCTCTCTCTCTCTCTCTCTCTCTCTCTCTCTCTCTCTCCTCTCTGTCTCTACTCCCCCCTCTTCAACCCCTCACTGTCACACTAATCCTGTTTAGCGTTGGAAACACTGTACTGTTGCAGTATTGTTGCGCTATTGTGCTCTCCAAGATATTCTGAGTAAACGATATATCAATACAGACACATGAGATAGTATAATAGCCTTACTCGCATGTCAGACGCCATAGAAAAGAATCATTTTAAATGTGCCAACATGATTTATAAACCAAGCATGTTTCTCCTCTCAGCTTGCTTGTAACTCAATTATAGAGCAGCTGCTCTAATAAATGGCAATAACATGCCATTGTTAAAGTTTAATGCGGCCCTTAATATCAGAGCAGTGTTGTCCAATGTGAGTGGACAGCACAAAGACAGAGTCACCATTGAGACAAGAGGAGGAATGGTACGTGGCTTGTGCTGAAAACTGATCAGGGTATATAGAACATGCTCTCTTAACACTAAATATGGCCGTCATCAGCAACAGCTACTGTGGACGAGAAGAAACAATAGGTTGGTTTGTAGTGAAGTGACGGGTTTAGGGACTTCAGAAATAGCTTCTTGTGTTTCTTTCTGATTTGGTGACCTCTTGACCTTTTGTCCAGCACATAGTCAATTAAAATTCATAAAAAAAAAAAACATGTCATAGGAAAAAAATGACCACACAAATTGAACTAGATGAGGCTCTTCAGATGCAAGGAAGAATCAATTTATTATGTGTACAAAAGTTGACAAAATGTGAAGGTTTTGGTTGTTGGACCATCATCAGTGCAACTTACAGCTGTACAGATGTGTTTGTAGAAACTTAATCACACACACATTAATAGTCAGTCGGAGAAGATACAGATAAATACTAATACATGGCTCAAAGGTGCATGTATAAATTTCCAGTACAGGAGGTTTTATGATCACACCCACACTCAGTTTGCAGTTTGTTATGCACACCTGGCTCAAACTGATGCAGTCTAATACAACAGTCCTGTAATAAATCCTGTTATGGAGGTGCTGATTCAACAGTATGACAGTTTTGGAGGCTGTAGTTTCTGGTGCTGCTTTACTGTATTGCATTATGAATATAGGTGTTTCTGTTATTTATCTTACCAGCAGTGTTGAAAATCAGCCAGTGGTGCCATGTTGTCATTACAGAAAATCGTGTAAAGCTGAGAATTACATTTTTCTCGGAGAACCAAGTGGAAATCAAAGTCCTAATGATACGTGGACAGCCTCTGGACATGATGCACACGCTGAACTAGCAAAATAAAATGCAAGTAAAGGCTGCTCGACCACCGGCTCCTTTCCACATGTCAAACTGTCCATGAGCAATACACTGAACCACAACTGCTCGTGTTGCTGCATGGCAGCTTTCCACTACCAGTGTGTGTCAATGGGTGATTGAGAGGCAGATTGTAAAGCACGTTGGATAAAAGGTCTGTGTAAGTGCAGTCCATTTTTAGATTCAAACACTTTCCCTCTTACTTATTACACTTATTCCATTTGTGAAAAAAACTGTAGAATCTCACTGCTGAGTAACGACTGACTGTACATGAAAATAAAGAGACAAAAAAATGGTATAAAATCAATGTTGAATGACAATGTTTCTTAATATCATAGTAATAATTATGAATTACATTGAATAATTAAAATCATGTCAAGGTAAACTCACTAAGCTCTACCAGAGACTTTTAAGTCTTTACAGGAATATCATAGAAGTATATTGCTCTGTATTTTCTTTTCTCTTTTAACATTAATAACTTATCCTCTCATAATCCTCTCACCTCAGACTCAACCAGCAAAGTTTATAATGTGCAGTCTATTTATTTTGTTATAAGAACTGTTCTTTACATCACTGAATGATAATACAACATGAATAATGGATAGTTTTAATTTAGACCTGCTGTGTTATAGAAACATCTCCCGCTACCTTCATATCACAGTGATATCTATATCTATATATCTATATAAACATTTCAATAGTATTTCTTCACCATATGTCATGATCAGTCCCTCCAGCCTCCGGTGACTCTTTTTTCATACTCTGTTGTTTGGATTCTTTGTTTTCCTGGACTCTGTTTACTGTTTCCTGTTTTATTTTGAAATCATCCTCCTTGTGTGTCAGTTATGGTGCTACTTCCTGTCTTTGTGTTTTCCCTCCTTTGTGATTTTTTGCCCCCGTCCTGATGAGGTTGACCTGTTCCCAATAACCTCTGCCTCCCTTGTGTATTTAAGTCTTTGTTCCCTTTCCTCCTGGTCAGTTTGTCTGTGTTGTTCCCACATGTTCTTTCTTCAGGTTCTCAATGTGTTGGATTTTGTTTTTGTCTTTCTGTGTAGTTCCTTTGTGTTTCCTTGAGCTGTTGTTCATGTTCCTGAGTTTGTTTTTTTGTTTGTTTTTTTCCCTATGTGAATTTTGGGAGTTTTTCAGTTTTGTTCCTTCCTGCCTGGACTCTAGTTTCTCCACCCATCAGCCTGTGAGCCTGTTCTTGTTATTAAAATACCTTCACTGAATCTTCCTGCTTCAGTGTCTGCATGCAGGTCCTTTCCCTGTGTTCCTGACCTCCACAGCAACAGCATGAGGAACTGGAATTCATTAAGCCAATTTAGAAACAAATCAAAGTGAGCATTTGAAGATGTAGGAGAGACGTTTCTTTGGTTTGTAGGACAGATGTTTCTTTGGTTTGAAGATCTCTGAGGTTTCAGTGATGAAGTGAACCTCGTGCTGCTGATCTGAAGCAGCATTGTATTAAACTATTAAAAGTTCATGGTAACAGTTGTTTCTGTGACTGGTACAGCCCATGCAGCTCATTATTTTTAATTAACCCCAGCTTTTCAGTATGTCAGCGTTTCATGATAACTGTTACTCTGTGTCATTAACCAAGCTCAGCTCTAAAGGCAGTCAGATGTCTCTTCCTCTGATTTCCTAATGAACGTTTTTCACATGAGATCTTTATTTATCTGCAGCCAAGAAGTCTTGTCCCAAGACCTACTGTTAATTTTTGACGTTCACAAGTTCTCTTTCCATATATAGTCCTCCTGGACTAGAAACGTCATGTCTGGATGCTAATTAACTGTGTTGGCTTACTTTAAGATACTAAACAGCAGGGTTTATTTTTCATCGCAGCACATGATGTCTGCATTACGTACATGCTTTTTTTTTTTTTTTTTACTTTTGACACCAGTTTTGTGTGTGTGCCATACATTAGTAGCAAATTCAAATGAGTATTGTTATTTAATTTCCTGGGGTTACCTGTCAAAGGTGTAAATTAAACATTAAAATCCACTTTCCCTTTGGTTTAGTCTTATTTATGTTTATAACAGCAAAGCCTAGCTATGGCATTATGTTATGTGTAGCAACAGTCTGTGGTCAGCATGTTGTAACCAGTGAGGACAGCTGACTTTGTAGTCTTGTACAGGTTTTGACTGTCTTCATGTTTTTGTACTCAAAGCAAGTATCTCATTTGACAACTGAGCCTGCCTTCACAACTTCAGCTACACGATTTTACTTTTTGTCCTGCTGAGATTCCTGTCATTCAATATTCATAACCATGCTTGTTTATTCCAGGATGCAATAGTTACTGTATAATAGAGACAGCTTCTAAATAGATAGAAATAGAGTTATGAGACAGAAACGGGTATGTTTCTCACAAAAACAGACATACTTTCAATTTCAACTCTGTTGACATTTCTAGCAACACACAAGGTAACTTAACCAGGTGCCTTTTTAGTTAAAGCTTTTTCAGAAATTTTGACTTTAGTTGTGACTTTATGTTGTGCCAGTTTTTTTTTCACCACTTTAAATGCTGATGTATTAACAATTCATTGATAAAATACAGCTGATTGTAACCTGGTTCATATATACAGTATGTGAGGAGAAAAATGTCAGTTGCTTTAGAAAAAAAAAGTTTCCATTGTTTTTTCCTCCCCTTGACCCTTGTAGGGAAGCACTGCCCAGACTATCTAAGGGTACTGTCACACTTCATTTCCAAAGACCAACATGTCTGGACAGCTGATAAGAGCATGGGGTTGGCTGACTTAGTATACAAAATACAGTATCATCAGTGTCTTTGGTCTGATGATAATCTAATACATACTCATGATCAGGCCAGCTTCTTGAGCCAGATCAGAATGTAACTGATGATGATAAATATCCATCAAGCAGATCCTGCATATTGTTTGATATCTGTATTTAGAATAACCATGGTTAGGATTTGTTCAGGGGTCTTGTTTTAACCTCCTGAGTTTAACATAGGACTTTCACTTATTTATATAAATTTGTCTTCAAAGCATATAAGCAGTGTTGCGGGCTTTTCCCGCTGCGACTGCTTGTTAATTGATAGTGACTGTGAATGTATGACATGTGGTCAGTGTTACCCACAGAAGCTTTTACACACATATACTGTATGTGCACTAGCCTCGTTATCTTTTGTTTTCTCACGCTTCAGAGCACTTCATTGTGTCTACTCGAGAGTCCACAGCATGTGAACTCACCTATGATGTAGTAAGATAACACAAAGGAACGTACCATCATTAAAAATGCCAAATGTTACTCAGGAAGCAGTACATGGAAAAAATACCTGTGATACCTGTACATTACAGTGCGAAGCAACAGAAAATGTCTCAAACTTTTGACTCAACTGTTTTCCTTGTGTATAAGTTCTTAGAGTGCAGTCCAGTCCACTTCACCCTATTATTAACCACAAATATTAAAATGTTTTTAATATTGTCAGTGATGTGATTGTGATTATCTTTGACAAGAACTATTCAAAAAATCGCGAGGGTAATTATTTTGTCTTTTGTGTTTCAGCTGGAAGAAAAGGGTCATGGGGGGGAAATTGCAAATCAAAGTCTACAATTTTATCTGCCTGTTGAAAACTGCTTTTAATTACAACCCTTTGACAAAATGGCACTGCTTTTTGAGAACTCCTGCTTTTATTGTTTTTAAAGGACGTTCAAGGGTTTTAATTTTGTCAAAAGTACAGTTGTTGACTAAACTTAGTCCTCGCATTAGCATGGGGAATTGTTGACTTTGCAAAAGCTCTTGTAGCTGCAGAGCTACAAATGCCAGGAGGGACTTGAATTCCCTTTAGGCTACCTTTAGACAAATAGTAGAAAAGTTAGAAAGACCTCCACAAAAACTAACAGACCCACTCTCACACAAACAACAAAGGAAATACAAAGAACCACCCAATGGGATGACCAATGTCAGGTAAAAATGATTCCTTAAATGCACTAAACTAATGTTTAAGCAACTGTTGCACCAAACCTAATATTTCACTAAGAAAACAGGAAGTCTTACAACATTTTGTTGAGAGTCATATGTAGTTTCTTCACATGTACTTCGTTACTGGAGGATTAAAGATAAAAGAGTCAATTCAAACACTGTCATTTGGCAAATGCCTGTTTCTAATCAGGATTTAGGGCCTTAATAATAATATGGATGTGATGAGCATTTTCTTCTACTGCTAAATCTTACAGACATTCATTTCAAGCATGCAAATCAGGGGCAGATGGAATTAGCCAGGAAGTGTGTGGGGGATGAGAGATGTGTCGCAAGGGGTCGACGCCTTTTGTGGAACGTAAGTCCCATTTATCCCAAATTAGGACGGGGTGCGGCACTGGTTTCCTTTGATGTTCTTCTTGGCGGGAGCCTGGGTGGGGTGCAGAGGGGTAGGGGGGAGGGTGCGCGGGGCAGATTGCTGGTGCACAAACAGATGTTCAAGGCTCATTTTTTTCTTTGAGGTGGTGATGAAACGTAACCACAGCAAGAGTCTTTACATCCGACTGTCAGTGAGTTGACACAGAGACAAGGGCAGGGCTGCAGTTGCCAGTCTAATTCTGCTGCATATGGGCTGTTATACCAACAGCGGCAGATGAAGCAGTTGGACCTATATATGTGCTAAGTGTAAGGCTTCAGCGTCGTGGAGTGTTTGTTATAAAAAAAAAAAATCCCTAAAAGAATTTGATGGACAGAAAAACAATCCATAATAAAATACCATTATTTTTTAATAGTTCCCATTTAAACAGCCTCAGAAATTGTTGAAAACCAACATCAGAAAAGTATTTAGGTCACAAACAACACAGCACAAAGCAGCTCTCATTCTACATATGTCTTCTCAGCCTCTTCAACAGGCGTATGATACTGCAGAGGTTGTCATGTCAATATCTCTTCAGTGTCAAAATGTTTACAGGCAGTTTTCATTCTTTGCCTCACTAACTGGTTGCATTTTGTCTCCCTTTCTTCAGGAATATGATGATGGCTATGGAACAGCTTACGATGACCAGGGATACGAATCGTATGACAACAACTACAGTAATCAAGGACAAAAGTAAGTTCTGCATTTTTTCCCTAAAAAAATATTAGACATTTAGTCCAAGGAATTATGTCAAGATTGGATGTGCTATAAGGGTGCGTTTTAGGGTGTTTCATGTCATTGTTTTGGTTGTACAGCCACAGCTATCCTGTTTAGGTTCATCGTCACTGCTCTCATTGACATTTCCAGCAAATTTCAGTAAAAAAGCTCTAAAACCCTATATCATACATTACCTAACCAGCACCAAACAACATACAAATAATGTTAGCTGTTGAACGTAGTGGGACATTTAGCACCCAAAGAGCCTGAGATTTTCTTCAGGATTTGGTAGAGACCAAACATACTCTGTGCCAGAGTAGAATTTACCACAACAACTTCAATTAAACATTAAACAAAAAAGAAACAAAATTATTGCTGCTTTAACGTTGGCTTTTTTAAACTACAATAACCACAATTTTTGCCTTACTAATAGTAGAAATGAATTATATAAAACATGCTGGCCTTAAACAGAGTGCTTCTTAAATCAAATCTTGAAAAATTGTCAGATATTAATGTCACTTAACAGGTGTTTCTATTATTTTGTCCATCTGGAATATCAGTAAAGATAAATAAAAAACACTTCACTGTACTATGCAATCCAATTTCACTGCATCCTAAACTACAGCCTCCACAGTGACCATACAGTTAAATCCACACAACAAAAAAAACATAAGGAAACATTATAACCTTGATTAAGTTGAGATTTATTGCAGGACAGTTGTGTTAGATTCCATTAGTTTTAGTTAGATGTACCTCATAAACTGTTGACTGACTGTACTCACAAGGAATAAACTCAAGGAATAAAAGACTCAGAAATTCAAACTGGGTCAACATGTTGTCACGCTCTTTAGGGATCACACCAGGCCTAAAACATGACAGTGACGGTTCTCCAAACAGTTTGAGTGAGTGCAATGAATTAAAAAGCACTTGAATATGTACTGAGTTGAGGATTTATGCCAAAGTCAAAGTCTAAAATACAAATTTACAAGCAGTATACAGTTAGAAACACTCCCTGCTAGTGAAGTATTTTGTAGTGTGTGTGAAGTGAGAAACGCTTTGACTGACCTTTGAGATGTCCTTTAAGATCGACTCTTATCTTAAACAACTATGAGAATATAACACTGAAGTCTTCAACTTCCAAAATCTTCCAAATTCCAGTAAAGGAAAAATACAATGAGGCAGATGTAGAAGATTTGAAAAGGCTGGATCCATAGCAGTGTCTCTAATCATTAGTCTAGTCGTCATTAAGAAGCCAATCGCTGTATCTGAGGCCTTAAAATAAACCTCTCTCTGTGGACTCAGTGATGTAATCAGATTTTCCTTAAAGGAATTAATTGCAGCTCTTTACATTAAGTGTATTATCTTTGTTTTAACCCCCCTTAAAAATATCCGTTCTAAGGTGCATTTTCCTTGATGTGTTCCTCATGTCAATGCAAAACAAACAGTCATAGTACTATGTTGCTCCAATTAACTGAGGGTCCTGCACAGCCGAATGCAGAATATTGATTTTCTTATATCCAGGGAGCTATCGCACTCTCCAAGCCACACAAGGTCAAAGGCTTTCGCATTGGTTTGTTGGTGTCCCATTGTATTTTATCAGCACACAATGTAATGCATTTATGTATGCCTGTGTGCGTCACTTCAAAGGAAGAATGACTGTTGCCACATTTAGTGTGTCAAAAATTGGACTAGATTGTCAGCAGCAGGAAAAGAGGAAAACAGAGACAGAGAAGGAAAAAAAAAACATTATTCTGTCCTTTTGGCTTTTGTGAGTAGGGTGGTCAATGTTTTCTTTTGTGGAGGTGTCAGGATGTATGTCATCCAGGCTTCATCCATCTTTTGTGCTATCTCTCTTTTTCTCACACATACACACATTCCTCTTCCTCTAACACACCGATGGATGCATCATGAAGTAGTTCAGAGATGGTTGCCGGATGGCTAACGGTCTGCCTCAGGAATCAGCTATTTGTTTTAAAAGCAAAGAAAACCATGGGGGTGGGGGGTGGAGGGGGACGAGGCAACTAATAGGGACCCGACAGCTGCCTCTGGGCCTCCAGAGGCAGCTGATTCACTTTCTACTTCTCTTATTTTTGTGTCCTGTGTTTCTTGGTGGAAAAGGTTACTGCTGGTACAAGCTGACATGGTGCATGTATACAACTATACAAGCTGGGATTGATCGAATTTTGACCTTTTGTTCATAAACATAGGATTTATTGTTGGACATGTTTTTGTTTGTCCTTTATTTACTCCTGTGCACATAATTAAAACACTCTCATGAAGCTGACAACTTAAAATTTTAAATAAAGGAAAATAGTAATGTAATTTAACACTTCTATTTCAGGCCACGGGACCGTATTACATACTACGTTACATGTCCACAGTAATCCATTTATTAAGATTCATTATTACATTGTAGCAACAGGAATTAAGACTGCAACATAATACTGAGCCTCATAGCTTCTTTGCTGGTGTGTGTGTGTGTGTTTGTGTGGACAAGAAGTCTCCTAACAATGTTTCTCGCAGCCTAAGGAGCTCCCACTCACCAATCTGAGCTCTGACTGTGTGGCAGGATTTCAGTTGCCGGAGGATAACAAGCAGAACAATTTACAGTCTCTCTGTCATGGTATTACCCCGATGGCTTATGCTAGAAACAGGCCTGCCATTTGTGAACAGGAAGGGAAAGGAAGCGGATGGTTTTTAGAGGCTGCTGTTAAAAAGACTGTAATGATCAGTGAATTTACTCATACCATATGAGGCATACGAGGACGTCTACGGTGAAACATTGCAATGAACGATGACGCCAGCGGGGGAGGGGTGATTGAGGTGTGTTCTTAACACACTGAAAGCCCAAGACGATGAATAGAACTAAAAAGCTAATAATCTGAAATTACAATTTTAGAAAGAAAGAATTATTCACAACATAATCATAGACAATAAGCAATATCCAGTACTTAAATAACCATTTGCAGTCATTTTTCCAGGTTCATTCAGAATGAAGTACTTTACCATCGGGTTGTTTTGTGTTTTGCTGGATTATCTACTTTAGGTCCTCTTTAGCACCTTTCAGAAGACGAGTAAGCAGTCTCGGAGAAAGCCTGTTTATATTTGAACTGAACAACAAAATAAATACATCCCTCCCTCCTTCAGAGGCTCTGCTCCCCAGATTCATGGACACGAATTGTTAAGGCAACAAAACAATGTTGTAACAGAAGTAACAGAAGAGAGGAACGTGGGCTTGTAGCTAAGCTAATAAGGAAGGTAATGTTACCTGGCATAGCATTTCAAGTTATGCATCAATCCAAATACCCCCACTGAGTTAGCACACTTGTGTTTTTAGGTTTTTGAGGCTATAAAACCCATAGCGTTACGTGGACATCATGTCATAGAGCAAACGAGACAGCAAACTGTGGCCACAGTTTCATGACTAAGCTATAACAAGCATTAGTGGATGGGACAGAACAGTTCTGACCTATAGGCTTTGTGAAACATGGCAAAACTAATGTTTGATACACCTGTCAAGTCTCTGCATTCTCTCTTCATGCCTTTGAGCTCTCTTAGGCCTTTCCACCATAGTCAGACACTTCATCGGGACAATCCGGACAAATTCCAGATAACATTATTGAGGACCACTGGTGGACCATGAAAACATCTATAAAGTTTTGAAAGTTAACGCTGGTCTTGCCTGATGATTGCATTTGCTTTTAAGTTTTTTCTCTTCTGACTTTTTCTCATTTTTCTGTTCCTCTGCCATCTCTCCTTCTTGACAGTGGAACTATGTTGTGGAAGAATAGCCACCATCATATTCCTCTTTTAACTTAAAATAATCTGGACTGATTTGCCTCTTCTGTGAACAGTCGCCAGACAACAGACCATATGTTAGTGCTAAATTAATTAGATGCAATCAGAATATTATGATAATTGGCTTTGGCACTGGTTGAAATAATCTGTGAAGCTAAACTGTAACATTCACTGATCACAACATCTCGATTGTTTTTGTCTTTGTTTTTGTCAGGTCAAAATCTTAACTACTGAATAATTTTTTAAAATCGTATTAGTGACTTTAACATTGTACGTAAATTCAGATTCAGAGAACTTTATTTGTCCCCAGGGAGCAATTTAAAGCACACTGAGCAGCATGAGGTAGAAAACAAGACACTTAAAAAAAAGAGAGGAAAAACACAATATATACAAAATATATTTAAAAAAAAGCACTGCAGTACTCCAGTACATATACTCAGTCACTTTACATCTCTGTGTGTCACTGCCCAACAGTGAAAATGATCTTAATGTTCTCTGCTGTGTTAAACTGAAATAAAATGTTATGCTGCACATTACCGTCCTCATAGGCAAAAAAAAAAACAGTACTCACTGACAAATGAGACAAGACAATCTGTGTAACTATACTGTACACATTATGTCACACAGAACAGCTAGAATTTAGTAATTTAGACATAATTAAATTTGAAAGGCAAATAAGGCACTCACAACCTTAAGACATGAGACATAAAGTAAAAAGCAGTTTTTAGATGCCCTGAAGACATTTCACGACATTTAAATCTTTCAGAAGAGAGCTGACGCCTGGGGGAACCTCATGGAACGCTACCTCAGCATGACAGCCATGGCAGTCGGTCCGCCAGCTCCCAGATCACAGCCTCCTCTTACCGTGTTTATACAACACAGAGCACTGAGCTATCATCTTTTTCTTTTTTTTTTTTTCTTTTTTTTCATCTCAGGAGAGTTAGCGGAAGCTACAGCGGTTAGGTACCAATCAAGTGCTAAGGTCAAGGAGGCTGCTTGTGTGGAGAGCGTCTTTAATTTTATTAGCAGTGAGAAGGTGACGTCTCTGTAGGGAAATGAGAGGGATGACAGCTGTGGCACAGCCCTGGCCGGACACTTGGTGAGGTCACGGCGAGGTCGTCTCGTGCAGCTCGGGTGCGATCAAAGCATTATTTCATACTTGACACCTCAGAGACTGCCGGCTGCTGACACCTCGCACCTTCCCTTGCACCTTGCTTTGGTACGCTACGTTGTGGGCTGTATCCCAGAGGCCGGCGGGTACAAGGATAGCTCTGTGACAGTGTTTTAAAGGGCAGACGTATCCCAGAGGAACAACTGTAAATCTTGGTACAAGAGACGGGCACGGAGGAGAGCAGAGGAGGAGAGTTTCATGGTGCAGCACTTTAGAATCGATTGCTTGAAAGAGCCCCGAAACTACTGAAACAAGCCTCAACACCAGCACACACACAAACCTCCACTCTGACTATTATTCAGTCAATCACTTAGGGGCTAGTTAGATATTTTTTACACTGCCAAATACTACAAAACGACTATAGACGGGGCTGATGTGTGAATATTTCATTAGGATGGTAAAAACATCTCCAACTTCCTTAACAGTTTTGTCAATGTAGAATCTTTCTGTATGCGCATTCAGACAACGAACACTCATTTTACAACACAGAGGGAGACTCTGATGTGGCTAACAAAAGCTAATGCTAAGGCACATTCACAAGTATGCTTGTAGCTGTCTGCTTAGTGCTGTAACATAAAGGAATACCACAAAAGAGCTGCCAGCATCCAGCTTGCTGCTATAAAATGTGGTCATTAATAGCAGTGATTCATCGGGCCCTCCAGCAAAGTACTATACAGGCCTGTGAATACAGAAGTAAGGATAGGAAGTTTATGATCAATATATACTGTCTCATATCTATGGTGTCGCCAGTGGTAAGCAGTGGTGTGGCCATCAAGGCAGCTCAGCAGCTACGTAGTCAAAAATGGAGACGTCAGTGCCAGTAAGGTGAAAGTTGGTGACAGACCTATATGTTTGCATTAGAATTACTGTATATGTGTTTGTTTGTTTTTTTAACAACTCTTACTGGAACGCCACATTAAAAGCCAGGCGTGAGCAGTTCCTAACTGTAACTCTCTGACTCTGACCTCCATTTGGCCGTCTCTGTCATCAGAATCACCTACCTGTCTGTCTGTCTGTCTGTCTGTCTGTCTGTCTGTCGGTCTGTCTGTCAGCAGCTGAGGAGCAAAGAGGACAGCACCAAACCAAACTGTCCACCAGGCTGACTGATAACAAAAATTTACTGATAAAAATAGTTTCCTATAGGCTGTGTGATGATCATACACGAAGAAAACAGCATTGTTTTTATTTATTGATTTTACAGATTTTTCTTTAATGAGACATCTTTTATTGATATAGATTTTGTGTGTGAATCTGCCTACAATGAAACCAGAAATCTCACAGTGACACAGGAAGATCACCAAAGCCAGTATGATTCATCCTCTATAACATTTCATGGCAACTCATATATTTTGCATTGTTTCCAGAAACCTTGGCACCAGTTTGACCTAACTGGGTTTGGTGAAAGAGCTGTCTGACTGGTTGTTTAGCCTAACTAAAGCCTACTCTTAGTTTTTTGCCTTGTTTTCTTTTGCTGTATCTTCAGAGGACCATGTGGTGATGCAAAGTGTTTGATCAGTCAGCAGGAGGTCCGTCCATTTAGTACAATGCATTGTGTCTTTTTTTGTTTTGTTTTATAGCACAGAGTTACTGTGTTTGCTGTATGCTTCTGAAAGACCGGCGGTTGCTTCACAGATGCTGGTAACCTAGATGCTGTTTTCAAGGTAGACAGCTCGTCAAGATGAGTGACAGGTACTGTGGCGGGAATTAGACCGTCTGAGGGGACAGAGGGTGGGATTTACACCGCTCTCTCTGTCTCAAGACAAAGAGTGGCATATTGTAAATTTAATGCTCTTTCAACAAGACATAACAAAATCTTTCACAGATTTCAGATAGTCAGAAAGCAGCAACCCAAACATGTCTCCAGATGAAGGATTTTAAAGAATACCGTGGACTGACTTGACTTGAAGAGGCAGTGTTTTCCCTGAAGGATGATTTCATGTACTTTCCAAAAGCATAAATGGTCCGCTCAAAACCAGAAAGAAGACTCATTTATAAAGTCAAATCTTTGCCGTAGGCCATTTTGTCCCTCTTTGTGACTCTTCAGCAGGGGGTCAGCAGTGGAGATAGCTTTGCAATCAGCCACCACATTGAGCAATCACCAGTGTATCCATAAGGAGGGTTTCCATTTGAAATTATGTGAGCTTCATTTCATACTAAATGGTGAAAAAAGGTAGTGCTGCTTTTTTTTTTTCTCCATCCATTTTCTTTGTATTGTTGTCTGCGGAAATCACCAGAGCCAGTATAATCAGAGCATTCAGTGTGAGGCTTTCTTCGTCAGCATTTTACTTTTTCAACCTTGTGCCAAGAACAAATGAAAAACATGATTACACAAGAGGCATCAAGGAAGTATTTGCGCTTAAGGATTTGCAGTCATGATCAGTTAAAGTGTGCAATATGCAAGAAACAGGTGAAACAGGTGAAAAGCAGCCTCTCTCCACATCAGGCCGGCGCTGTATTATCTCTGCAGCCCTTCATAATGTCCTACTAGATTTCTTCAAATTTATCACAGAGGACTGGAAGAGTAATGGCGATGTAAGGAAACAAAGTCCACTAGGGACATGTACTACATCATTCAGATTTAACACCACCATCTGTTTCGTGATGCCCAGGAACAGCAACATCAGTGCTTAAGACAAAGCATTTACACAGATGACAGATGTGCTAGAGAGGCAGGGTCTTTACCTGTGGAAAAGTAGGCCTGGAATCAGATGCCTGATGAAAGAGACACATTTATCTAATAGGTGCTGTGTGTGCCTCTCATGGTCCTCGCTGCCGCTTCAGACAGATGTTTTTTTTTTTTTTTTTTTTTTTCCTCTTGTTCTTCTTGGCCACTGAAGTTGAGGGAGACACAAAGCAGCGGATGCCTTCTGCTAATGAATGTCAAATCAAAAGCCGACCTATTTAGAAAGTCAAAGCACTTTCACACCTATGACAGGGGGATATCTGGAGTGGGATCCAACCACGCCAGGCTCCTCATTTCATTCTTTCATTCATTCTGACTGGGTGAAGCTGGGATCAATGATGATAAATGTAGAAGGTACAAGGATATGATACTGAGACAGAGGAGGAGGAGGTGGTGGTATTCAGGTCAAAATTTTGCTGAGTTTTTTTTTTTTCAAACTACCTTAAATCACCTCCACTTGCAACATTTCTTTTTTAATTTGATGGAACCTGAAACTTGCAAAGTCACTGACCACAGACTGTACCTTCATGTTTATACAGTTTGTTTTTTATGGAGATGCAATACAAGAACATATATATA
>JBBMJY010000005.1:17166675-17198001 GCA_037833715.1 Toxotes lorentzi
ACACAGTACTGTATTAGAAGATATATATATATCCGGCTGTTGGTGTTTGCCAGTTGTACCATTAACTCTGTTACAACGTGTAGGGAGGAAATTTAAATTCATGTTTAAATGACACAACTATATTGGCCAGTCGCTTTACACCAGCATACTTGATTTCTAGCTTGTTTACAATTTCATAAACTTGACTTATATTTAAGCATTTTTTAAATGCTCCACTCACGTTTACTGTAGCACTTGGACAGTGATAATTTTAATCATACTAACAAAATCCAAGCTAAGCAGCTGCTCTTCTTCTTAAATTGCCAAATAACATTAACATATTTTCTCAGTATCTCAGTATCTCTTCTAGTACTGTACTCTTTCCTGAAAATCTTAATTACAAAAAGAGTTTCAGTCAGAATGCTTAAATTCCAGATGTCTACCTTGCAGAGACCTGACTGATTAGATTTGCTGTGGTGCAGTAGACGCTGCCGTAATTTTACCAGAATCTTTGACCTTCAGGACGTGTCTCAGGACTCACCAGTCTCAGTAATTGAGAGGAGAAAGTAACCACGAAGAGAAGTTGTGTAGCAATATTGATAAAATGTCACCTCAGAAATTAGAGGCGCCTAACAGCTTTTGTTGCACTCTTCTCGTTTGTGCAAAGAGCAGGGCTGCACTGGCAGCTTCCAGCAAGGCAGACTACTATTATTGGTCCTTTCTGCCTTTAACAACAGAGAAACTTCAAGGGTTACGTTTTTTGTTTTTTTTTACCGGAGTCTTGGTTCCCAGTTTTTTGTGAAATAAACATAGTGAAAATAAACTATGGGAAAAATGCTGACAGCCTACAGCATGTAAGCAAGCCTCTGAGATAGTGTTAGCAGAGCTGTGTAGTATCCTGGTATGTGTTATCTGGATGTTTTTTTATTGTTGAATATGACAGAGCTGCACAGGAGAGACCAAATTTATCCAGTATTTCACATACCACGCAATATGTCTGCAAGCACCTGTGAATTGTGGCAAATTGATTTTCTGACATTCATAAAAATTGATGTTTATTTCAAAGACAACCTCTCTGGAATACACCCCTGCATTTTAGCATAGTGTGAAATCTAATTATTTAGTATCCTGTCAGGTCTTGTCTCGGGGTACACAACATGACAAAACATGCATTCAGTTGTCACATGTCTCTCTGTCTCCCTCCTTCTGTCTCTGCCGGCCAACGAGTGGTGTCAGGGATATTCCAGCGATTTGACATCCGTGGCAGATGCATGGTGGCACCTCAGCCACGAGGGCTGACTGGAAGCCTTTCGCTCAGAGCAACAGCAGCTGGCCTAGCTTCTTGGAGGGAGACTACATTAGCACAGGGGAAAAGCCTTCTTTGCTCCTGCTGGCTTGGCATTGTTTGTAGTTGAATTATGGACTGTATAAAATTTATGCTAAGCCTGACTTAAGGCACAAGCCTCTTTAGGGAGCTGTCTCATGTCTCATTGAGCTGCTATAGTGCACTTAAAACGATTCCTCCCACTGTCCTCAATTGGTCGTGTTGTTTTGTTCATCCTTTCCAAGAAAATGTTGCAGAAAGCAATAAAACAGCCAATCAGTTTGTCATGTTCTTGTTGTCGAGAGGCTTTATCAGAGGTGGGGAGGCTGCCAAAGTAAGGATCAGTTCACCCAAATTACAAGAAAGCATATTTTTTCATTTACCTTTCGTAATGTCGAGCCATGCAGAAGATTCCATAGGTTATCTTGCATTGGTTTTTATATTTGTGTGTCTGGGATTTTTGCCTCCACCCCAATACAATGCAGGTGAATACAGTTTTGCCTGTGGTGCTAACTAACATTGTGTGGAGTTAGCTTACCTCTATAAACAAGGTATGGAAAAAAAAAAGATTTTTTAAAATTTAGGTGAACACTTAAGTTGAGTTAAGTTGAATTTAATGTAATATCTGCTGTGCAATCTCAAAGTCATGTAGCGAGATAAGCTAACCTATTGTATTCTCAGCCAAACATATGATGACACTTGACTAATGGAGGAAGCACGGAGAGGTACATCTTCAATGTGACAGTGAATTTATTTGAATATATAAAGAGGAAGGCTTTATGAAAATAAAAGATTAAAAATTACTTCTTTTTTTTCACTATGGTCCAGCTTCTCTTCATGAGGTGGTTACTGCCCAGAGAAAAGCAGACTTAATAGCAGCCTGAATTTGTAGAAATTGATTTCTTGGAGTGCTGCAAACCGGTGTAATCTGATAAAGGAGCAGAGTGTCTCAGCCCTGACTCCTGGACCTCAGTTTGGCTTTTGAAGATCACACCACAAAAAGCTACTCCATTACCGTAACAAGAGTAAAATGTAATCCATTACTCCTACACCGGTGTGTCATTACTGTCACCTCTTTGCCCTCAGCAGTCAGGCGCTGTTGATGTGGCGTGTTGGGGCTTTGAATGGTGCCTTCAGCTCTCTAATCCGGAGAGCAGAGAGGTGCTGCTGTCGCTGACAGACTGACTGACAGGCAGGCGGAGAGGACCCAGCTGTGATGGCTGGTGTCGGCTCAGTGGCAGCCTTATGATGAATTGCCTCTCTTGAATGATAGCGCTGTTACTGAATGATACTGACGCAGGATTGTTCTGTCAGCATCTCACCGGCGACCGCAAATAAAGAAATAAATAAATAAGCAAGAAATGAACCGCTATGCAACTCGCCTCCCCATCTTTTTATTTTTCATTAAAGTTGCCACCTCTCATAGATCTCCATATGCAGTGATATGGAACTGGAAGTTTGTGCAGAAATACGGTGGAGGAAATTGCCTTGTACAACCACAAATGTGGCCGAACTTTTGAGTGATTGAAAGCTGCCTCTTGTTTGTTTTTACTTTTATATCCAGCAGAGTATATCTGAAAAAAAAAATCTTATGTGTTTTTCTATATTACCACTGCATAAATTACTGTATATGTGATTGGGCTGTGATAAATGTGACTTTGATGTTCTACAATAGTACAGAAAATAAATTATTTTCCATTTATTTGCTGATAACTGCAATTTGTTTGATGCAGAATGTATTTTTCTCTTATTACATGTTTATTCTTATATTCACCTTACTGTTCTCTCTGTTTACAGCTCAGATGACTACTATGAATATGGACACAGTGGGGAGTCGTATGATTCGTATGGTGAGTTTCAGACCTCTCTACCTCCAACATATCTCATGTCAATTGTCAGAAGAATATCAATTTCTGGTTCCTGGCTGAGCACTGCTGGCGCCATCTTAGTTTCCATAGCACCTGGATAATTCTGTGATGTCTTACGTGGAGCTGGAGCTTTTACTCCTTCAGTTCATCTGACTAATTACGTTGGAACAATGCGGCTTCAAACCAAGAATTAACAACCTAAATAACCAAAATGTTGTAAGTATAACCAAAATAAAATAAAAACATTTCTTATGTTCTTTAATCCTTTATTCAAAAAGATATTGCTAACAGAAACAACCTGATACTACAGCTTTATGATCTGCTTTACTAACCTGTTTGTAAAGGATAAAACTTACTTAAGTGTCCTACATGTTTTGAATTCCACACTACAGTTGCTCCATAAGTTCACCCCTTTAATTAAAATACAATTATATATATACTTCCAGCACCCGTGCTTCAATCACATGGCCTTCACACCTGTAAAGTTTTGTGTCTTGTGTGATGCTATCACAGTGACAAAATCTGTCCACAGACAGAGAGAGACACAGACAGAGAGAGACACAGACAGAGAGAGACAGACATATAAACACCTGCTAAAACACTCAAAACCACCTGTGTAGTAGTTCCTAGACAGATGATGACATCTAACTGAACAGCAGAGCAAAATTAAGTCTGCACTAAGGCTCGTATTAAAATACTATATCTCTGTGTTCTAATTACCAGCTTTATCATGCTAAGTTAAATTAAGAGGGCAATCAAGAACCCAAGTCCTCCTTCCCTCAGCCACCAGTAAATGTACTGGCGACTGCACTACACTGGAGGAATGACAGGTCAACTAAATTTTGAGTCCATACGACTTTAGTTTGTTTGTTTGTTTGTGATGTTTGTCTCTGCTGTCAGCTAAACAAAACAGCCTCATGTTTAAGGCCACTTTAAATAACTGGTTTCCAGTTTGGAGGCTGTTCATCATGTCTGAAAAGAGATCCAGAGATCCAGTTGCCACAAAGTTCAGACAAAGTTTACAGCACTGAGATAATGTTCAGCAGGACTGTGTCAGCTTACTGTCAGGTACAATAAAAAGTGGGCCAAGGTCATATCTGCTGCAGCACTCAAATGACAGTAGGGCTAATATACAGTAGAGTACAGTGGAGCATGCTGCTGTACAGCTGAAGGTTGTGTAACGTATGTGTAGCTGTTGTATGAACTGGATATTTTGACTGCATCCATGATAACAACCTAAGAGGAGCTTCAATGGCTTTGAAGGTACTCAGCAAAGTAGATGCCAGAGCTAGACATCAAGCCAGGAAGGCATGCGTGGTGGACAGAAACAAACCTGAGGTGTTAACATCCGACCTGGTCCAGGGTTATTTTGTCTGAGCTTTCAGTTCTCGGTATTGGAACCTTACAAAAAAGCTTCAAAACTTCAAGTAGCGCAAAACACTGTTGAAACAGAGATGGACTGGTTTGTGCCCGTGTGTCTGCTGGGCTCAACTGCAGCCTTAAAGTTTTAATTCGCCTCTCAGACAAGATTTCTTAAATTTATTATGCATCATATGTAAATGTTTCTTAATATTTTTAGCTGGTGACAGCCTGGGAAGGGGTCACATAATTAGTTACTTTTTAATTCCTGCTATGCATAATTTCTGTGTTAACAGATATATGTTGCATATTTTTCCTGTTATCATGTGGAATGAACATGACTGCTGGGGATTTTGTTCTGAGGCATTTTTTTTTTCTTTTAAAATGCACATATTAGCACTTATTTGAAACAACCGTCCTCTGCATCATTCAACTTATTGAAGACCTATGTGTTTTCCTTTCATGCTTTAGAGATTTGAACGTGTCTCTGGAAGTGAGCCACAGCTAATAAAAACTTTCCCAACTTTTCTGACCACACAAGTGGAAGAACTAAGCACCTTCAACTCATTAGAGTGGTGCGTACCTGCACATTAAAATAAAAACTGATGCCGCGTGGGTCACACAGAAAGAAGGAGACAGTTCAAACGGAACAGATAAACAGTGCTGATGTGCATCCTTGTTCTCCAAACACAAGGTTACCTTGGTCTATTTCTTCAAAGTGACTGTCAGTGAAAGGGTGACAGGTTTAATTAAGGGGTATTGGCTGTGTGCTGCCAACAGAGAGCCTGTACACAGAAAAAAAAAACAACCCTTTGTGAGCCTCAGCTCTAGGGAAGTCTCAGCGCTGGCTGAAGATCAGACAAAGGGTGCCATCGATACTGGCACTTTCACATTGACAGTACCAGGGGGTGAACGGGGGCTGATTTGGGCTAATGGTAATTGTGACCTTTTCGCTGGGAGCCACTAAACGGGTCCTTTTCAAGTAGCTATTTGATCCTCTCATTCAATTATCTGAGATGCATCTTTCCAGGTGAAAGTCAAGCTTCTGTGGTGTGAGTCACTGTTTGCATTCACGGCTTGTAACGGTGCTTTTCTTATTATGAGCCGCATCGATGCCAGACATTCAAAGCGCTCCCAACTTTCTGCTGCATTATTTTCACACAATGGGAGCATATTTACAACATTTGCATAGAGCTTGACAGACCTAAAACGGGTTGTTATGAATGATTGATTTAAGTATATCGTCTCTGTGATCACTCTCCATCTGTTTCCTTTCTTTTCGTCTTAATCAGGTCAGGAGGAGTGGGCAAACAATCGCGGCAAGGCACCGTCAGCACGAACAACCAAGGGAGTGTACAGAGATCAGCCATACTCCAGATATTGAACTGTTTATACAGCCTGCACCTGAGTCCTCATGGCTGTTTCAACCCAAGTAATGGATTTTTTATGGACGCTCCCACCTTTTTAGAATTGAAAACTAAACCACAAAAAATAAAAACAAACGAAACATTGACAGCAAGCCCATGAATTAGTAAAAAAAAAACAAAAAAAAAATGTTTTTCAAAAATCCCTCTGATTATAAATAAAAACATAGTCCCACCGGATAAAATGTGTAGAGAAATTACGGTAATCTGTCCTTTCCCTGTGGAGAAACCGAGTGGACGCTGAGATTAAGAAAGACTCCATAGCACATTAAGTTTCCCTCTCAACTATGTGATTGTGAAGAATGGCATTGTATCAAGCTATTTTACTTGGTAATGATTAGTAAATGGCCATAAGCTGTTTGATACAATGGTTCTACACAGCTGCCAGCGCGACTTAATTTATCACCCTCTATTCTTTAAACCTTGAACTGCGTGGTTGATCACTTTAAAATGTAGTAGCTTAGTTCTAGGAAAGTGCAGTACTGTAGATATTTTTTCTGAGGGGTAATTGGTGAAATTGTGTCCCTTGTAAATTGAACATTTACAAACTGAAAAAGAGATAAAGTCATACTGTATACATATTGTATTGCTGTTTCCTCCTTTTTGTAAAATAATAGTTCTTTAGTGTTAAAGGGCTTATAAAAGCATGGTGTGCAACTGTGGATATTGTCAGCTGTTTTATTCTGAAAAGCCTATGTAGTTGTGTTCATGATTATGCCCCCAAACATCCACTTTAATACATCTATAAATAGCTGCTCATACATTATGTACGCCACCGATCAACCAGAGCTGCGAAACAGTCCTGGAGCTTTATCATTTCTGTGATTTTTTTTTTCTTTCTTTCTTTTTTTTTTTTTTAGATGCTCTAAATAAATAATTTTGATGTCATTTTTTTGATTTAAAACTTTTCTGACTTTGTAGGCATAACAATCAGTTTTAAGATACTAAATCACATGCTGGTGAATTGGTAGTCATTTCCATTTAGAGATTTGTTGAACTATATTGATTTTGAGCTTATGTAAGCCCTTTAATATTTTCCTCTTTGTTGATGCTGAATAAACATTTTGAAAGAAAACACTTGTGTTTGAGAGAATAATTATGGACTCATAAAAAAGACTTATAATTTAAACTAACAAACCCAAATGAAAAAGCAAGACGTGTTTGGAATATTTAGTGAACAGACAGAAGCCTGTAACGAATTAAACTACAATGGAAAACATTTTAACTAAGTGAAAAACTAAATAAAACATCATATGCTCCAGCATAAAATCCAATGTGGTAGAGAGATGGCATTACCAAAAATACTTACAAACAGTGCAAACAGCAAATGGCTGTCTGTGACCTTGTAGACGACCTTGGTAATCTGATAAGAATGGTTTCCTCGTTTGTATTTGAACGCCATGTGATGCATTTCGTGCGAAATCTCTCCGACTGAGATTTAGAGGATTTAGCGATAGCGACATCGCCACTCTTGAAACTCTAGCCGCTCTGTTTGTTCATGTAATTCGATGTGAAGCAAACGCAGATCACGGTCAAGCATCATCTGTAAACACACATTAACTTTGTGAGTGTTTACCCTGACAGAAAGGGCCCGCACGAAAGCCTCCTTGACCTCCTCTAGGCCTTGTTCAGTTCAGTATGGGGATGGGGAGGGTGGGGTGGAGGGGGGTTGGTGGGGGTTTGCTCTCTCTTCTTCTTTTGCTCTTTCTGTTCTCCTCCGGTCATGTGACCCTCTCTCAGTCGTTTAAAGAGCCTGCCTTTGCCCCGTCCATTAAAGAGACTCTAAATGAGCCCCAGCTGACCTCCGCAGAGAGAGGATGGCAGTAGCTGTTTAAAAAGACCTCCGTTCCACAAGGTAAACAACCTGACCCAGTTTAACCTCTCCCCTAACGTAGTTGATCATAAACCTTCTCTAAACTTAAATGTAATATGTTTTCCTGTCTCTGTTAAGTCCATAATCTAGACACAAAGCTGGGAATAATTAGATGTCTGTAACAAAAAAAAAAAAAAAAACTGTAAAAAAGTGTGATAAATAGCAGTAATATTTCAACGAACTGTGTAGAAAAATAACTTTATCCTAAGACTTTGATAAAATATATCGCCTGTTACAATAATTGAACCATAAAATATTATTTGTCTTGATATTGATTTCACATTATTAACTTGTAATGTGTTTATGTTGTGAACTTGCATGGTCATAGTGTTGTTTATATTCCTTTCTAGGCTGATGTCCCAGCGACACCAGGCCATCTCTCCAGTTATCTCACTGGCGCTGAAGGTATGTTGTTCTCTGCATTTTTTAAAAGATGTTTCTGATTCTGTTTTGCATGATACATTAAAATGTACTTGAATTACTGGATCAAATAAAGGTCAAGAGGTTAGAATTTCTTGAAAAGGTTCTAAGAAACCCACTCAAAAACTGAAAATAAGTTTCACTCATTTACCTTTCAATATCAAACCATGTCTCTGATGTCTGTGATGACTTCTTGTCTGTAGACAGTAATATATTAAATCTGTGGTGTCAAACTACAGTCAAAAAGCTTAACATTAGAATCTGCCGACCCTTTATTAAAATGTGTATAAAGTAAGTATGAAGAAAATATTTAATGCTTGAAGGTTGGATTTGATGAACCCTGGGGATTCTTGAAAAGCTTCCCAGACTAAAATGGGCAACAGTTTAATTTTATGGTTCTCTCAGTTATTGAAAGATACAAGTTATGCCTTTGATGTGCATTTAAACGTGACAATATACAAGATCTATGGGGACAAAAAAGGGTCAGAAATATTAAAATAAATATTAAAAGTTTGAAGGTTGTATCTGGCAACTCTGAAATTCTTAAAAAAAAAAACGTCCACAGTGTCCCCCATAAACAGGCTTAATGCAGTGGCTTAGTTCTACAGACGTTTCAGTTATTAAAAGATGCATGTTATGCCACTGATGTCTACAAAGATTTTGGATTTGTTAATATGACAATATACAAATAAAGTTCAAAACTATTTGGAGCCTTAAGGTTCTGGCAGCCATTCTGGATTCTGCAATAGAAACGTTTAATTTCACCTTTGTTTCCATTTTTAAAAGATTTGTATTGTGTCTCTGTTGTCTGGTGACTTTTTACATGGAAACATGATCATTTACTGAAACCGCAATAAGGTTCCAGTGAGGGTCCAAAATATTTTCAGCTCTGAGACTGGGTCTGGTTTCCTTTCCAGATTTCTTGAAAAGATTCCATGACAGTAAAGTGGAGCCAAGCTCAACTTAACTGTTCTTTCAATTATTTAAAGATGTGTGAACTATGTGAACTATCTAACAGCAGAAATCCTCCCAGATGACCAGGGGAGGCCCGCAGAGGAAATTCTCAAATGATGGTCTAACCTGTGTGGGTGTCGATTTAAAAAAGGAAAGAAGGACAAAATGAAATATTCTACAGAGGAGACGGCGTTATCATCACATATCAAATATTAATGTAACTTTGAGGAAACTTGATGTTCTCTTGACAGACGTTTAACGTGGGAAATATTTTTCTGGAGCTTGTGAAATCCTTCAGAATTGCCCCTGCTTTGGAGCATCGACCCTCAGCTCTCCTGTTATACCCTCCCACAATCCCCTCAGGGGGATTCCTGTCCTGCTGGACTCTCTGCTTCACTTTGTACCTCTGCTATTAGTGTATAAAAGCACTCTGTGTCATCTGAACCACAACGGGGCCCTTGTTGCTGCAGTCTGAAAATGACACCCAGTGCTTGTATTAAGCAGAGACACGTAATGGCTGATTGCATTAGCCAAAAACACATTGAAGTGCAAGCTAACAGAATGTGACAAAAGACAGTTATAAAAAAAAAAGTAAACTCTTTGCTTTGTTTATTCATTTTTGTTGAAGCTCATATTGTTCTTCTTTCTCTTCTGTCCTTTTTTTTTTTTTTTTTTAATAGACTTGACGGGCCACACGCGAGCTTCCCTCCAAACATTCAAGCCTTCGCAATGTCAAACCAAATCCCAAAAAAGGCCATCATCCAATTTCACGAAGGATCTCCCCCTGGTCAAACGGTGGACTTTCACATTTTCACAGTCTAGACGGAGGTGAATCCTGCAGGGGACACGATGTGGAGTGACCTGTTGAGATGCAGGAAAAGTGGGAGGGGGGGTGGGGTGGTGGGAAAGGTAATGCATGTATCACACATCGTCATTTTCTGGAGAAAGGAGGGGAGGGAGAGAGGAAACCTGTGAGGCAAATGGAGTTCCTCATCCTCTGGGACGATGTGTCGGAGAATATTTATTTCAGAGCTTCACCGGCTCTGTATACATTTTACATACACACAGGAGTGCTCTGAACTGACTGTGAACCTGCCTCGTGTCTTTCTTGATTCAGACTTGTTAGAGGGGATGTGTATACCTCTTACATTAGACATAAACTGTCGCCTGGTAGAAAGGATGAGTAAATAAATAATGCAATATGCTAAGGGAATGACATCATATTATTGTTGTGCTCATTAACCTATATCTAATCCACTCCAATGGATAAATAATTCACCAAGTGCCTTATTGTTGCATTGTTATGACAGTTTTGGATGTTTAGTCCCTTTGGTGGAGTTAAAATATAGGGCAGTACACTAGAAACGGTAGCTATTTCTTCTTCCTTTATTTTGCTTTCTGCTTTTTCCTGTATGCATTGCCATGGTGCTGGGAAACACCACTCAGCCACACACAGGAGTAAGTCAATTCCAGATGTATTGCTTAATCAGAATTGACTTCAGTGGATATTACAAATCCAAAATAGCTTTCTATCGGATAGAGGGCTTCATTCTGTCTTGTGCATAAGTCCAGATAGGCTGATCCGTATTCCGCACAGTTGTATGTCCTTAGTGGCAGACAATAGTTTTCCATTAGAGGGAGTGATTCTCTGCGGAGCCTCGGGCCAAGCCTCAGACAATAACACGGCAACCTAAAGCTTGCATCCCAGGCTCGCGGAGTCAACTCTCATCACCCACAGGGGCTGATTCCCCCTCTGAAGTGGCTTAAAACGACAGGCTTATCTGAAGTAAGCTTGTCCGAGTTCATAAAGGAAGAGCAGCTTATTTGATTAAGAATGCATACAAAGGAGGATGTAGTGATCTATCACTGGGAGACAAGTCCATTTCAACACTAGAATACAGATCGATGGGTCCTGAGCGTTAGGGACTACTGGAGGTGTTTTTAAAAGGCTTTCAGAAGGTCTGGACCAAAATTAGAAATGACTGAAAGGCCCTGAAACCATGTTTTCCTCAATCTGTTTAACACAATGAGCAGTGAGGCCACACATGAACACACCATGTTCTGTTTGTTCAGTTTGAACAGGTTTGAGTTTTTCAAATGAAAAATGTCTGTATTTGTGTATTTTTTCATTCTTTTCTTGCTGCTTTAAGGTGGGCGGGGCTTAGGTGGAAAAAGGTGTTGTCATATATTTCCATGCTCCAATCAGAGTTGAGCAACGTTTAAATCAAGTCGTAAAGAGTTTTGGGATTGTTTGCTTGTGTTGCCTGCATTGTCAATCAAATCTGAACAAGTCACACACACACACACACACACTCCTCAAAATGTCACCAGTTAGCTTAGCTTAGCTTAGCTTAGCTTTGCTTGTCTTAGCACACAGACAGAATGGGCAAAGGTAACAAAATCCACTTACCAGCACCTTTAAAACTCACCACCCTGTTTCAGTTTTACATGGCCTATGTGTTACACCCATCTTTTTTTTCTCTTTTTTTAAAAAGCAATAGCTTTTTGATATTTGAAGTGTGCTTATCCACTTATGTTCCTCTTAATTATGTTCAGGTTCTAAAGCGGTCGCCTCTTGCCTTTTGTTCTGTAATTAACTGGAGGGCTCTTAATCTTACTGAGATTAAAACACCCTGATCAATGTTGAAGTGTCTCTCTGTCTCCTTTAATAGTGAGCATTAATGTGACCGGGGGTCGGTGCGCGTCGCTTGCTAAGTGGAAACTCAGATTGTGAAGGATCGATTATGACAGGACTTTGAGCGAACAGGGGTGAATAATAGCAATAACAGAGAGAAAGCATTTTAGACCACTGTAATGCCGGCCAGTGGATGACAATATACTCATTAAACCTCTCCTTATTTATCTATGAAAAATAATTATTTTTGTAATTAGCATTTTAGTCAAATCTTAGAACAAGAGGTGAAAGAAACAAGCAAGAGAAATAAAAGCGAGGGTGCTGGAGTGGACACCAGGACAGAAAAGCACATATTAAAAATATATCAGAGAGGCTTTAAAAGAAACAAAAACGAGAAAAATCAGCCACAGGAAGGCAAAAGGGTGAGAGAAAAAAAAAGAGAAGGGAAAACAAAAGGGCAACACAAGGTGAGTGCAGGTGCATATGAAGTCTTTGTGGGGGAAGCAGATATCAGACAAGAACAAGACTGAAACACAAAACTTTTTAAATACATGTGTACGCAAAATGGATATGTGTGTACTTGTCAACCATGTGCTGTATAAGAATTATGCATATTGTACATCATGTTCCCGTATCTTTTTTGTGTGTGTGTGTGTGTGTGCTGTCATGTGTTTTACTCACTGACTTTGTCTGTAATTACACGTTTAGGGTGTAAATATCCTCGTCAGTAATAAAGTTTTCCTCTGGCTGATGAAAACGAGCGAGGAATAACGCCTTGTGACTACAATGCAAAGCTCTTCTGCCTTTGATACCACACTTCAAAGTCAGTATGTGTTCACCGCCGTGCGCCCATGTTGGGAAACAAATCATAAAGGCATTTCCACTGTCCCGACTGTCGAGGATTGACACTGGGTAATGAAGTCTGAACTAAATATAGTTTTATTAACTCCAATGGCGAAGCTCATGAAGAGCTTTGGCAGTTGGCATGTTTTTCTAACTTCAAAACCTCACCACTGCAGGGATATTATTTACCTTGATACACCCTTTAAATAATAGTTACAGCTCAAACAAGTTTGTGTTGCAAAGGCTGTCTCAGTCTCCAACCTTTTAAATATTGTATGTTCCCCTCCACTGCAGCCTTGGATACATCTCTCTCCTCATGTAAATGCTGCTGTTCTTTATTCTTTCAGCTTTTTTTTTCTTTTCTCTCTCTCTCTGCTTCCATCCTTCAGGCCGTTCCACTTTGAAGTTGTTTCTCAGCTGTGTGAAATCTGAGATTAAAGTCCATCTGTTTGTGCCCCCCCATCAATACATGTACAGATATAAACAAAAACAAAAACAGGCAAAAAAAAAAGAAACGGGGGGTTGTTTTTAATAGGTCAAAGGCAGCCGTAGTATGATCGAGCCAGAAATCATAACGCCCCAGTCGAGCGAGCATTTTCAGCCTCGCTGGATCAATTACACCTGACACACGCCATTGCAGACAATGAATTTCTTATCTAATTTTTATTTATTCATCAGCACAGAAAAAAAAGGTGGTTGAGGCCAGAATCTTTTAAGGAATTGTGCGGTTCTCTGGGTTGACAGAGGGGAGCCTGGGCTTGTGTGTGCTGTATCCTGCTTTTTATATGTTTCTTTCAGGTGAGATTTGCAACATATTATATTTCCCTAGTAAACCCAGTGTGAGGCTGAGGCTGCAGCAGTATTGTTGGCTTCCCCACTGGTCAGCCTGGGTTCTGATGTGTTCTGATGCTCATCCAGTCCTACCTCTTCTGTACTGTTCGCTTTTCATTCCAGCTGCAGCAGCAGCAGCAGCAGCAGCATCAGTGAGGGAGCGTAAATAGTCTCAGCGTAGATATACTCTGTAAAGCAACAGCTCTAGCAGAGCCGGGAGATTAAAACAATTGTTTATGCTTTCAGTGCGTACGGGGAGTTATAAGCAACATAACCAGACAGAGAGCTCAGAACAAAATAACACAGAAATGATTTTATAACATTAACAACTGAATATGAATAAACATGTAGGGTGGGGGGATTTTTGCATTGACACCACCCTGAGGAGAAGTTAAAAGCCCATCACCTATAGTGTTTACCTTAACACCTGTTTCCACTCGTGGAGCACTGACCTTCTAAATGACATTTGCCTCCAGTTAAGCTGAGCGTGTTTGGCATTTAAAATGTCCTTATTCAGCCACCGCACCTTAACTCTGCCCAGGAACATGGTAAATAATGGAGGAAAGAATCAATGTGCTTCCCTCCTATTCTAAAGGAAAAGTCTGATTACACTTCACAGTGATTTAGCAGCAGTGTATTAACTTGTACTTTAGCTCAAGTAAAATATTGTAAGTAGGAAATTGTCTGTGTATTCCTGATAATGCACAGTGTGCTTACACAGGTGCAACAACATCAATGTAATGATAAATGTAATGCCCTAAATAACCACTTACAACATACACTAGATCTCCAGTGTGAGTGTGTGACAACAACACCCACTGTTGATGGTTTTAATGAGTTTCAGAAGAAGGAGGAAGCTAAAGAGGCAGAGCTGGTCATCCATCAATCGCCAGGAAGGTGGTCTGAATCTCCACGTGTCAAAGTGGTCCTGGAGCAAGATACTGAACCAAGACCATGAAATGTCAGCTTTGGTGTGTGGATGGATGAATGAGTGCTGTGTTGAAAAGCATTTCATCAGTGCAGTCCATTTATCCATGGTGCTATTCCAAATATTCAAGGATTCAAGGATGAACTGTTCAAACACCTACCCTCTGGAAAAGGGCTGCAGAGCGTTTGGACCTAAATCCATTTTATAACCAAGCTTTATGTGATCAACAGAAACCGAACATTTAACCCTTACAGCCTCTTCTTGTAATACATTCTGAAGAAGAGGCTGCAACTGACACTGTACCAAACATATATGAGAGTCTGAGTTTGAGACGTATACAGAGAAGGGCGAGGCCGTCAGGATCCACTGACATCTCCCACCCTTTGCTTCTCAGACACCTCCTGCACATCTACCAAGCTGTCAAACCAAATACTCACATGCAGATTGAATAATAACAGACAACTGCAAACACATTTTCACAGTCAAAAATACAGTCAGTGTATTGTCGATGTGTTTTAATTATTAAAAGGAGTGTGGGGAAATATGAGAAATGCCTCTTTTTGTCTCAGATGGCTGGAGGGGCGTGTCAGTTTCTGTGTTTGATTGACAGCAGCTGGGAGGCTGGTGTGACACTGTAAGCAACAAGGCAGAAAGTAAACAAAGGCTGCACTTGTAGCTGTAGCTACGTGTGTGGTGTGTTGTTAGTGGTATTGAAGGGTGAGGACCACAGCAGCATGGAACCGCACCCATTTGCAGTGTAGCAGCTGACCAGCTGATTAGCTATTTAGCATGCAAGCTACTGTTAGCAGTGCACTTTTCCTCAGTGAATTTTTGTTTGGTGGCTCGTTCAACAAGCTAAGATGCTGGACAAGAAGGATGTTCCTGTTTTTAAAAGTCAGATGAGAAGGAGACTTTAGCAGGAAGCTAATGTGGGTTGTTGTAGTCTGTGGGCCTTGTGTTGTGTAGAAGCTGTTGTCTGGTTGGCTGTAACTGTCTGCCTGTGACAGAACGCCAGTGTTGATGCTTCATGCAAATATGGTTTAAAATGAGGAGATATGATTGGCTGAGAGGAAACAACACCATCATGAAAGCCAAAAATATAAAAATGTAAATTTCTCCTTATGATGGATGCCTGGTGTGATTGGTCACCATGCCACAATTTCTCACCCCTCCCACATACCAGTTGACTTACTTGAACTTTGCACCCGACACTACATTCACTAAACAGTAAAGGGGCACGCTTAGGGGGCAGCAGGAAGGACTAAACTCACAGATCCTTGGGAAATATTCTGCCCCCACCAGGGTCAGGGAAAAAACCAAAAACTTTGGAGCTAATTTTGGAGCCTTGGCCTGGGCATGCCCCTCACCCCCTACCCGATAGAGTATTATTTTTGTAAAAACCCTTTTCATTTTAGTAAAATGAAAACTTCTTTTTATTAGTGGCTTATAAATGAATTCAAAGCACTGATCATTTGTCACAGCTCACCCAGTCCCATTCCGCTTTTCTCTTCATTGTCACACAAATACAGGAAACAGATATAAACATGTCGTTTAAATGCTGTGAGAAATAGAGCCCTTGTTGTTTGCACGTTCTGACTGATTAGTTAATATGTTAATAATAGTTTTAAGGCTGCCTTATTAGAAAGTTATACCTGAAGAACTCCAGACATGATCCCTCTTGCCAGCGTCTGTGGTCAGTCATTTCTGCTGGTTCAGTACAACAGGCAGATTTTGTCTCTGACTTTGGAGCAATCCCCTGAGCAACACATCTGAGAACATGTTTCAGTCTTAGTGTTTACGTCAGTGTTGGATGAGAAGATGAAACTGTCAGCGCTGCTTCCTCTCCATGCCTTCAGAATGAAGGTACAGAGATGGACCTCCTGACCTCTGGGGTTTTCCATCTGTGTGCCTTTTTTCTGACAGGGTCGTGGAGGATTTCATGCACTTTCATCCTCTGCTTCAGAGTGACCTCTTCGTTCTTTTCTTCTAACTTTCTTCCATACTTTTTAATTCTCTTTGTTACTTTAGGTCAGCCTGATAATGTTGATTAGACAGTTTTACAGCAGCGGAAAAATAACCCCTGAGCATTTGCCCTCTATTCCCTGTCAGTGTGTGTGTACTCTCAGTCCATTTTTACAGGTTGAAACTACTCAGAGGTATGTAGTAGGTAAAAATAGTTACTTTTTTTTCCACTTAAAGGTGCCCTGTGAAGTTTTCTTGTAAATTTCTTTCTCACTAAAACACATTGTCTGTGTCCTTGAGGTCTAATATACAATTTGTAAATTACTTGGTGGGATAGTGTGAAACCACCAGTAGGATCTTGTATCTCAACACCCATGTTTACATGTGCCAGAAGGTCCCTGTGTGAAAGCATGTGAACAAAAAAGGCTCATATTAGAAAGAAACAGTTTGTTTCTTATTATTCATCAGTCACATTGCAACCGCACAGATTTATCTTATGACCCCACCCCCACCCAGGTTTGGAACCACTGCCTTACAGCATCGGGAATAATAATCCAATAATATGTAATTCAATTCAAGATCCCCCACTGGCTTCCCACCCACATACACAGCCATTTGCATTAGTTAAAACACACAAGAGGATTGAACCAAGGTTTTTGTGGTCGTGGGTGGGTGTTTTGCCGCTGTGCCATCCTTTGAATTTAAAGTTCCTCTCAATACCATCTTTCTTTTTGTTTTCTCTCTTTGTATAAAAAGTTAAAGTGGTTCTCTTTCCTCTTTCTCACACAGACTCGAGCAGTAAAGATGCGTCTTGCAGACGTCGGCACAGGAGCCGAAATGTACACATTGATTTTAAGAATATTCAGTGGAGCCCATGCTATTTTCACTGCATGCTTAGGAAACAAATATATTCAGATGCTTTGCTTCAAAAGGGATGTGTTTTATGGTATATATTCAGTCCAGCCTTTCATTAAATATAAAGCCTCAAAACTGCAGAGAATGGCGTCTTCATTGACTGTCAGTTTAAAGGGTTTTCGGATTTAAAGTCATCAAACTGCCACTGCTTTATGTTTCCTTTACCTACACAGTCGTAAAATCCCTCCAGACAGAGAAATCTCATGCGGCTGCTCATCCTGAGAGATCATTGCATGTTATGATGGGTCATATTTAGGGCAAATACAATGAGGTAATTTAGTTTTAGATTTAATTAAATGGCTGCAGTTAATGTGGCTGAGAGCTGCCGGAATGGCCAGGGTGGCTGCCGTCACTGGGAGTGGTGAGATGACATAAAATGGCAATAAGAAAGTCACCCCCTCCCCACCCCACCCCTACCCCAATCGCTTCTAGAAACAAGAGGCACTTTTTGATGTTAATTTGTCACATAGCTGTGTGCGCACATATCTCAAGGGAAAATGATAGCAGGCCTCCCCCCCAGCCACAGCCTCTCCACTACAGACGGCCCCATTTAATAAATCACATGGGGAAAAATATCACATCTCTTGGGTACCTTAGACAAGAAATCCGCCCCTGGAGTTCCAGCAGGGTCACGCTCGTACAAGAAATTAGCATTTTTTTGTCTTTATCCTCGCAATTCTTCACAGGGAACAAAACTGGGCTTCTTCAAATGACTTCCACAAACCGTACTCAGGGGTACTCTGTGCTTTTACTGTCTTTGTTAAAGGACAACTCCATCCTAATTTCAGTTTTGCTGGGGTTTTTTTTGTCCTCAGCCATGGGTTGGAAATTGCGACAGCCTTTACAAGCAAGCTATCTTTAACTTTTTCCAAATGTCTGAGGCTTATTTACTCCTATTCAGTTCCTAGCAGGAAACAAAACTACTGGAGACTTCACATGCAATAAGTAAAGGTAATCCATCACCGAGGATGAGAAACCGACAACCGCATTTTGAAAACTGGCATCACAACGTGAGCATGAGGCTCCAAGAATTTTTACACTTTCAAAAAAGCTCATGTTGTGATTCAAGAACACCACAGGAAATGAGATGGAGGGGGTCATCTTACTTTTCCTTCCTGCTTCTCTGATTTCTGCAGTTTTTACCTCCAAAATAACCCTTTCATACAATACCCAGTGCGTATTTTAGTCCTCCTCCTGTCAATCATCCATCCAGTCAACGACTGAATGAATAAATAAATAAATAAATAAGCCCTTTTACACTTTGGGTCTCTTGTCTGAATAAGTCGCTTTCACGTAAAACTCATGAGAGCAATCAGTTTGAATACGACACAGGTCGGATTTTAATGTTGTCAGATAAAGGCTCAATACACACAAAAGGAAAGCTGTTGAATGAGCCAGTATAAGATCTTATTTTGTAATTATAGTATAAAAAGAACAGCCACACATTATATTACAGCCCACAAACCTTATTCTTACTGTGTAATCAACAGATGTAATAATTGTGACGTAAGCATTGAAGATTAGCCCTGGTTGATCCACCCACGTCTTCATGCTACGTTATGTTTTTACATTACTTTAATGTAAACATAACAAACAACACATTTGTTTTTCTCTTCGTACAGAGAGGAGACAGAAAATGAGAGAAAGAGATGCATTAATTGCATTTAATTGTTAAACCACCTCTAGCAGTTGGATTAGGGTTGGGTTAGTAATTATGACAGAAGGAAAAGGAAGAAGTAAGGTGACATGGTATAAAGAGCAACAAAGTCCACCTACGAGGTAGGGGTGGACTTTGTTGATCAATGGGTCCACCAAACACAGGGATATCACACAGGTGTTTGTTTCCTGTGTGAAACCGTCTGCTCCGATTGTTTTAACCAAGACCCTTCTAACACCTTAGTCATGTCTTATTGTAACCATGACAATATAAGTCCTCTAACCTTAAGGCAGTACTCATTTTATTCTGATTAGTTTTTGTGCCTGAGCCTAACCAAACCGTGACCGTTCCACAACCTTCACTGTGCGTTGATTATTGTTACCATGATGACGGAGGACCTATGGTTCATATCCAAGTGTAGAGACAAACGTCCTATATGTCCATTCATGTAGGAGAACGTTTTTGTCCCCAGCCACACTCAAATCAGAAACACTGTGGTTCATAGTTTTTGTCTTAATGTTACCATGTCTCTTGCAATTTGCATTCTTCAATCCTTTCTTCCATGTTTTGCCCAGCTGAGGAGAATCTAATGTGTCTTGTGACCAGCTCCAAACATAAAACTTGAATTTTCTGAAAATGCAATTATTTAATGCCAGAGAAACAATCGACTTCTCTCAAATGTAATTAAATATGACAAAAAGAGCAAAATTGCAAATGAACAAAGCACTGGAATGATTGGCAAGGGCTGAACCCGCAGAGAGCCCCCCCAGAGAGGTTTGCATCCAGACTGAATAGCTTCAGCTGGTCTGGTGGAATTTGATAGGACTACCATGACCATACTTTCAACCCTTAATGAAGGCGTTGTCTTCTTCACATGCACATAATGCATGGAGAAAAAAGCTTCAGCAGATCACATTTAATTCCCCCCCTCTGTCAAACCCAGAAAATGAACCAAGAGGTTAGCAGATGTTTCAAAACACATATTAAAGGGCCATTAAGTCATTTATTCGGAGGTCTGTCAGTGACAGGAAGACCAACACCATCACCAGGTGTTTGGCACCTCCACACCCCTTTACAAGTCCCATTTTCACAATGTAGAGCAGCATGCTGGTTAATTAGAGCACGGATCCAACAGAATCGTCTGGTGAAGAGGAAACATGTTGCCATGATAAACGTTGGAATAAAAATGCTGCGCTTTGTGAGTGTGTCAGTTTCACTTTTTAACCTTCGGCGCTGAAATGTTTTGTGATGCCATTTGGCTGCTTTTAGTGCTGCCCTGCTTCACAGAATGGTTGAAAATGCCAGTTGGGTGGGGGGCTGAGGTGTGTGTTTGTGTGTGAGCAGTGGTCAGGTTTGGGTTAGGAAGGAAGCCAGAGACCTGAGCTTCATGCCAAACAATTACTGAGTCATTTTGTATTGATCAAAAACCTCTTGTGAACACATTTTTATGATACGGGGCAGTAAACACTCACGTCACCTCTTTAAATCGAACCCAATTTTCCTCTGAAGCAACTGTTTGTCATAATGCACAGCTCAGACTTCATTTAAAGGATTTGATGTGCATTAGACAAGCATTTTAAAAGGGCTGATGGAAAGGCAGCGTGCATTAGGCTGACTATATTTGGTGGATGAGCAGCATGTCTACAAGCTGTCCCTACCAGGCTACTTTCACACTGGATAATTGACAGCACAGATTCTCACTCCCTCGCACTGCCAGGCTGCTGGACGCAATTCAACATGGGAGAAGCTCATTAACATAAGTTGGGACGGTGCTGTCAGCCAAGTGTTCTGCTGTGAACATTTTTACATTACATAATGTGAACATATCGATGTATGTAAAGTGAAGATAGGCAGTAAAAAAATGACATAACTAGATAGGTATTACTAGGTAAATACTGCTACTTTAAACCAAACTCATTGTACTCTATGTTTTCATGTAAAATTTGAATCTTCAAAATACTATCGATGTAAAAGAACAGTAAATGTACAGTATTTCCCTCTGTACTGGAGTAAAAAGTATCATATAATGGAAAAGCTCAGGTGTTTCAAAATTGCACTTGAAAAAAGAAAGAGTTTGTCATTTGGGAAAACAAAATCATTTGCCTGCTTGCTGAGAGTTAGGTGAGAAGATCAATACCACTCATGTCTTTTCATTGTACAGGGCCAAAGCCAGGAGGCATTTAGGAACCACTGCCTCCGGAGCAACACAGTTCAGAAACTACATGATGTCTGTCTTGAAACGGGAGAGATTATGGCCGTGACTGGCCACGAGTGTTTCTTTGTTAGAATAATGCTCTATGAACATGTTAATAAAAATGATTTAAACTGGAATGTGTCTATAACTTTTATATTACTATACTTGGTACCTGTTTTATAAAAGCTATCGCTCACTCCAGGCCGTGATATACTGTGATCACATCACAGCTAAAGGGGGTTGTTGGCCCCTGAATAATGCATCTCTCATTAAAAAGTTATCAATCATAGCGTTTGATGGCTGAAATCATAAGCTAGCAGGTTATTCCTGCTGGGTTTAGCTACACAGCAATTTCATCCAGACAGTGGAGGTCGAGCAAAGGTGGTATTTTAATGTTTTTAATGTAAAACCAGTGTTTTGAAACTGAATAACTAAGAAGCCATGATTACCCTACCATCATCCACTGTCACCAATGTGCTCAGTTCAACTGTACCACCAGAGTAATGGTGGCAGCGCTTGGAAGCACAACACTTAAATCAGCCACCTGATTTATCGATACATAGACAGATTCTGTTCTAAAGACTTATGGCAGCGGGCCAGTTGCTGTCTGTTAGCTAAACCATGCTAACCTTGTTAGCCTGATGTAGCTCATCCAGTAAGTGTTGTCAGTGTGGCTAAGAGAAATCAAAGCTGGAAAGACCTTCCACGTCACGTTGTTCTTTTAATGTTCTTTTTATTTTTTTTATAATAGAGGTCAAAAAAGAGTGTGTGTGTGCATACACATTGGGTATGTCTCTCAAGCACAAACATGCTAAACCACTTGCAACTACATCACCTGAATGCTTCAGGGACAGGGCTTGAGTTCTACTGTAATGTTTCTTCGTGTGTGCATGAGTCAGTCCATTGTACCTGCCCTCTGTAAACAAACATAAGCTGCAGTCACCCAGGAAATATCCCCTGCCGGACAATTCCTCTCTGCTTAAAATACAGAAAATATAGTGAGCTTTGACTGAGTATGAGAAGAAACTGCTGAACTAAATTAAAAAACTGTGCTCCTGGCTCTAAAGGTCAATTTAAGTTAACTCCAGAGAGTGTAAGCTGCACTTTTTCTATATGGACACATTTTATTGCTTAAATTTCATCATTGCAAATATACAGTTTGGTCACTGTTAATAATAACAGCACGTTGGTCACATATCGACGTTAGTGGGGTTTTTTCCGCTAGTGACTTTACACCAGTATCTGAGTGCCTTGACCTGTACAGCAAGAATTGAGGACAATAAACCACAAATTGATTTTTTAAAATGGCAAAATATTATTTTCTGCATTTCTTCTATCTTTTGCCTCTTTTCCCTTCTGTACCAAAAAAGTGCCAAACTGAGGCATGTACCAAGCTGTGCCAGCAGAATCACTGAAATGTGAATCGTGCGTGTGCGCATGTGTGTAAGTAAGAACAAGACAGGGAGAACAAATGTGACCCTCCTTTTTCTTACCTCCAGCCACGCCACAAGCCCAAGTTGGTTGCTATGGCACCATGAAATGAAGAAAGTTTGACAAGGGTTCCAATGCATTTTTAAACCACTTATTGGCATTGCCTCAAAGGTTGCACCTCCCGCTGCCCTCCCCTTCAGCTGCTGTACAGCCACATCAGTGTCAGGCCCCAGCTCCCTGGAGGAGGACTGCTGCGGCGGGCCGGCTGGGACTCAGGAGCCTAATTGGGGCCCGAGGACACCTCCCTCTGCTACTACAGCTGTGCTGCCGCTGGCTGACGGTAGGATCAAAACCCCGTGACTAGCCAGAGGTCAGAGGTCGCCTGGTGGCTGCTCAGCATGCAGGGCCAGAGGAGGACTTCGCGGTGACGACAGACGGATCAGGCAGCGCTATCCTGCAGTCTGCATGAACTCTGACTGAAGCCCTCAGCTGCTCAGTGTGTCTCTTGTCTCCAGAAGGAGAACACAAAGATAAATGGATATGCATACTATGATGATTGTTGATTCACTGCCTTCTTCTTACTTTACTGCTCTTGTCTCACAGACGGCTACAATAATATTTCCACCTGACATCTCCCAGAAAAGATTCCCCTTGTGTGCTCCACAGAAAATCTAGCACATTCAAGCACTTTGGGTAAGAACTGTGTGATTTTCATAATGTCCTTGTTGTCGTTGTCTAAATCTGCCACATCTGAAATACCTGCTATCTTTTAACCAAACGCACTGAAGCTGTATTGGAAGACCTGATAGATTTTTCCATATCACACTTCAAAACTGAACCCTTCAAGGACAGAATTAAAATTCTATCAACAGCTGTCAAAAGCTTTATAATGCACTGTATGCATTTATTCATGTGTGATAGTATGTTACAGCTATGTTATACTGTGTTGTCCATCATTCAGTAACTGTTTGTACTCCACTTATGGACGCTTCATATGAGAATATACATTTAAAATGTCCTTTTATCTGATAATATAACTGCACTGACTACATTATGGTTAAGGGGAGTTAAAGTAAAGTGTTATTAAATAAAAAAAGCTCTGACTCTTTTCACAATAATTCATACAAGATACCAGAATAATTAGGTGATAGTTTCATCTCGTGGCTCTTGAAGCATTGATTATTGGGTTTACAGATAATGCATGAGCTGGATCAATACAGACCAGTGATCGCATGCATCATAATCCTGCTCGGCTTTCAAAAAGAAAAATCTGTTGTTGTTTAGGACAATCAGACAGGTACTGGCCCACATTTGTCTTTGTAAACAACATGGATTCACCAAAACCAACAATCAATAGAACATAAAACAGAAAAAGACGTTTAAGCCAGACTAAAATGAATTTATCGTCGTGCTTAACAGTCGGTGGTTTTTCATGGACCGAGCTCAGCCTTCCACTTACAGTGCATGATTATTGTGTTCACTTCATGCAAGAGACGGTGGATGATTTATTTTTGTTTATTCAAATAAACAGTGTCAGTGCAGTGGTCTATGACAAACACTCAATTGAATAGCTATTGTGATAAACAAGTTACTGCTCAGACAAGTTTTTTTTTGTTTTTGTTTTTTTTTTTTTAAATGAGGCCGGGAAAACAAATATCAAATGTTGCGGTGACTTCATTTCCATAGCAAAGGTATGAATGAACTCAGTGTCACCCCGACGACAGCTGCTTTCTCAGTCCATTCTTTTCATGTGGAGAGAATACATCATTTTAAATGCCGGGATTATCAAGCAAATGGTCATATTCACATACAGTAAGTAGATCTACTGTATATGCAAATCTCATACAGTATGTCTATGACCAATATCCCTATTTGACTTTATATCAGTCTTGGTACCAGGATCATATGAAAAAAGCAAAACAAAACAAAACAAAAAAAACCTATTCCCCCGAAAGGCATCCCACTCTGCTCTGAATCCTCTGTAATTTACATATTTCCCATTTATTTGCCCATTATGGGTTACACTCCTCCTTAAAAAAAATCACACATGCACATAATGCTTGGTCACAATAAATCAAGGTTTAAACTAAAAAGCAGGAAATTAGAATTTTGCCCCTGGATGTTGCAAGAAAAACGACAGTATGGGTACAGTAATGTTAGGGAAAGATTGTGGTTATGGCAAATACACCATGGTTAAGACACTGTTTGGGTCACATGACTAAAATGCTTTGTTAAAGACAAAGAGAGATTAAAAACAAACAAATAAACACAAAAACTACAGTTTAGAAGTTTTAATCCTGTGTCCCAGTGTTGATTGTTCCATTATCTTATGGTATATTCCAAATATATGTAAACAAAAAAATCATTCTGACTGTTCAAAATGTTCAAATGTAGTTTGGATGGTGGAGGAAGAAGCACTCAGATAGCACTTAGGTAAAAATACAACAAAATCTACTTATGCATAAAAGTATTATCATATTATCATATCATCAAATACTTATCCTGCAGTAAACTCTGCCCTGACTGATTTACAATTATAGAAGATATAATTAGATTGTTAATGATGCATCCATGTGTGAACAGCACTTTAGTGTTGTAGCTGCTCGAGGTGGAACTAGTTCTACTTTAGCAGTTAGGACGTTTACAACTAACTATACTGTAACTGTCAAATCAGTGTTGTAGAGTAACTGTACAATATTTCCCAGTTAAATGTAGTGAAGTAGAAGTATAAAGAAACAAAAATGAAAACACTCAAAGCTGTACTTAAGTAAAGTACTTAACTGTAAATGTGCTTAGTTACTTTCCACCACAGGATATGGAGCAACCAGCTAACCCCGCTCATCATGTAAACCTGCACTACACTCTTCACTTTGTAGTTGCAGTAATTAGCAGAGTGATATCATAGGATGTGTGCGCTTGGATTTCAGCCGGCAGTGTGTGTAGACGTCCACAGAATATGGCTGAGGTCTAATTTCTGATCCTCCTCCTGATTTAACAGCGAGGCTGAGGGAGGTGGAGCTGGAGGCCTGTTTCCTCTGTAGCTGTGTCTTTTTACAGGTCCACAATGTGCAGTATAAATATAAACACACACACTTTTGATCAAATATGTAGGATTTTATTTAAATGTCTCTCTTAATTAAACCCTGGCCTCACATTCAGTTTCATTTGGTAGTATGTCACATTATGGTGCTGAAGGACTGGACATAAAACAGGAAGTACAGAATTGTCCAACATGGTTGTGTCATTACTTAAAGTCTCAAACTCAGACTAAAAGATGAAGACGTTAAATCCATGACTAACCCCAGTGTAAAACCATGTTTTGGTGTTCAGTCTGATTTCAAATGTGTCAGATAGAAGTTACCCTCGTGTGCTGACAGAGTGTTTATCCTCAAGTTTTTTCTATCACACCTTCTTTTTTGTTTTATTTACTATGACCCTTACAGTGTAAGTGCGATTTCTACAAAACACCTACAGACAAATCCACTTCAACTCCTGCAAGGGCTTAATGACAGAGGAAGCAGACATCTGAGAGAAGACATTATCATCCCGGAGGACGAAAATGCTATTATAAACTGATTAGGTGGAGGAGAGTTGGATGGAAATCACTCTTGAATCTTTTTTTAACCATAAATTAGTGGTTCTGTCAGTGCGGTTCATTCTGCGGGAATGACTAATGCATTGAGCTCTCCCACTGCTCTTCATGACCAGTTGGTACATTGCTGTCACATTTGCATATGTAGCTCCGACAGCTAAGAAAAATCCCATCGCCTATTAACGTAGCTGAAGTTCTGTGTGCAGTCTGTGTATTCAAGTACAGACTCTGCACTTTTCTCTATGAAACAAGATGACATGAAAGCAACGGGATAGCAGCCTTATATCAGTAATTGGCTGACTGTAAAATGACTTACAGTAAGTTGTGCAAACATACCGCTGCCGAATTGTGTGAATGTTATCCATTTGCACCTCAACGGCTGCACTGAGACATGCAGAGTGTTGTATCAGACCCTATTTAGATTTAATTTAAGGTTGAAGCATAATCTGTTTCTTATCCTCTCTGACAAATAAACATTTCCCTCCAGACCCCATCATCTAATTTATGAGTCTAAGAGGTTTTGTAAGATGCTGCTTACAGGCTGAGGCCCAGTGAAAATATTCCCCAAGCTGCACCACAGTCTGACTGCTGTCCAGATATTTGATGTTTTGGTTTTTTTTGTTTTTTTTTGTTTTGTTTTGGGTTTTTTTAAGGAAAGGATCAATAGGCTCCTGATGTGATTTAGTTCATGTCTGCAAAGTGTTTTAATTGTTTTAATTGACATGCAATTGACACATTCTTTATTATCCTGAGCTTTGACTTCCATTCCTCTTAACTCAAACATGTTCTTGTTTTCTTGGATGTGCAGGTTTTCCACAGGAAGACTTTGTTGTTTTGTGTTTCTGCTAAAGACCGAAGACCTCTGTAACATCACACATCTCTGTGGCTAATGATGGTATGCTCTGCTGTAACGTGGAAGGTCACTCGTAGTGACAAACCCCACCATTATTGCCTGGCTATGCAGTTCCCCTCTGCTCTACCGAGCTTCGTAATGCCTTCCAGCTGATTGTTTTGGGTTTGCTTTGATTTGGTTCACACTCACTGCTCTCACAGTATCACTTTTGGTGTTAACAAGGAGCTGATTTCAGTGAGAAAGCTCTGATGAACTCACTGTACACTACCTGCTCAGCACCAAACAGCAGACAAACTGTTGACGAAGGAGAAGGTGGAGACAGAAACAGGCCTAAAAGAGGGTAAATACTGGAGTTGGATTTGTCAAGTGGCCAGAAAATGTTTTCTGTATTATTAATTCAGTAACTAAATTAAATCAGGAAGGACTTCTGTCAGCTGGGTTCCATTTGTAATAATATTTCCCACTTCAGCCACCAACTGGTACCAGATCTCTCTGACAGCATCTCCCAGTGACCCCTGAGCCCCTGCACACCCACAGTACAGTTTGGGCTTTCTGCACTGCCCGTGGGCCTCGTCCACCGCAGTCCCACCTGTGAAGTGAAAGCAGCAACATCCCCCACTCCATCCTGCCCGGGGACGGCTTTATTATAAACCAGAGAGCTGTTTGAAGATAAGCAGGCCGGTTGCACATCATGGCTCTGTGTGCTGGGTGAGAAAACCCCACAAATGAAACGTGCTGCCTTACAGTACTGTTTCAACATACTACCAGCACCAAATCCCAGTGACACCTCAGGTTTAATATGTACGGCATACACTGTAATACATCTGTGATGCTATGGTGGTAAAAAGAGATTTATGACACACAACAAGCTATTAAGGAGCTGTATGTGGTGGGGTAATCAGGGGAGGAAATGGGGTGGAAATTCTCTTCTTCATGCCACATTGATTCATCCTTCAGTGAGAGAAACCTCCCCATTATGCACACCTCATCTAAAAGGGCCCTAGGATGATCATTGCAGGCCCACAGTACACTGATCCCAGGTCTGCTGTGAGGTCAACAGAGGTCCTCCCTGCAGCATCTGGACTCTCAGGAGACTGCCACAACTGCTTGATCCATGGAGTGTTGAGCACAGAGTGTGAGGTGCAGCAGCATGCATCATGTTTTGGTGAGCCATGGGAGAGAAATCTGTCTCACAATATAAGGTTTTCACATTGTGTTGTAACTTACTTCTGTTTTTTAAAGATAATGTCTAGGGTTTCGCTTCTTGATTGCACAAGATGACTATGAAACAGTGAGACAGTGGGTAGGTTGTTCATTAATACAACTGTCTCAATGATCACTTTGTCCAGTGGGAGAGCCAGACTGGTGTCCAGGATGCCCAGTGCCACAGCAAATTCCTTTAACATCACTGGCTGATTGGAAGAGGCAGTGCTGAGCAGTTCTTACATACCGATTGCAAATGTTGAAATCTGAATAGAAATTACAGTGAAATTGCAGGTATATTTATGAGCCCTGCAGTGCACTAGAATGCGGGCATGCATAACATTTGCCTGGATTAGTGACGTGTCAAAATTATTGACATCAGGTTCACTTCTTGACCTGGTAAAGATCAGGATCAGAACTAGGATCAGGAAAAACTATATACTGTGATGGAGACCCTGAAGATATGTAAAATGCATTATGTTTATCCTTGAGGCTTTACAAACAACTTGTAAAAAAAAGTTGCTTCAACATTCAAAAACTCATAGTAGAGCCAAAAGCCAAGTGTATGAAACCCTGCAGTTGGAATCAGTTAGGGTCAAGAGACTGCTAGAGGTATTACTTTTCCCCCAAGGATCCAAACTTGGTGGTACTGAGGTTTATTTATTAATTCACTTATTTACTAGGATTGTCTAATTTTTCTGCAAACACTACACTTAAGCTACATTAGCCAGTCCTAGCATAACAGCCCATAACAATCTTCTGTTGAACTGTTGCTGGTTGAGTTGCATTGAAGGTAATGTCGGCACCAGGTCTTGACAAGAGAAAAGAATGCATGGAATGACACACATGACATTTCTGGTTGTATAGCACAATTTTGATGTTTTGTTGTCCATCATGGAACTTACAGTTTTATGGGATGATAGACTAGACTGATGACCTGCCTCTTACCAAATGAATGCTGGGGAATGCTTCAGCCTCCTGTTCAACCCTACAGGCGAGGGCTGAGGTCTCCAGCTCTGACTAGGAGATAGAGCTGTGTGTCATCGGCATAGCAGTGAAACTGGACATTATATTTGCAGATTATGTCACAAAGGTGTAGATGGAAAATAAAATGGGATCCAGAATTGAACCCACTCCTCTCTCTTTAGCGAGCGGGTGTGGTCACTGAACTACAGGTGGGGGACTTGGAGATGATTTGATTCTGGTTCTGACTCAGGCAACCGAATCCAATATTGGCAGGCAGAGGTCGTTAAAGTGGTTCACCAGAAGGTCAGTATCAGGGAGGAGAGGCAGAGCAGATGAGAGACATGAAAATGCATATGAAATTTACAGGCTGTTGTTGAGTTAATGAAGCGAAAACAAATGGGGGCCATTATAATTTTAGGAGGTGGAGGAGAATACAAATTAAACACACTACTAAGATAATCAGATACACAGAAATGAATAAGTTCCAAACTATCGATCTTCAGGCCATATGATAATATGGCCCTCATCATGAGTAGCCCCTATGGGGTGTAAAACAAATTAAAAAAAAAAACTCTAAGAGGTTATGGAATTCCCTGGTGAGTGCATCACCAGGACAACATATATGAATATTAAAATCACCAATAACACACACTCATTATTAGGTAAAGGCAGAGAAAGCAGGTCAGAGAATTCAGAGATAAAAATGCCTTTTGGTTTTGGAGGGCTGTAGACTAAAAGGAATAAAATAGATTGATGCTTGTTGACACAAAATATTTTGACTTTCAAAGGAGGAAAATTCCCCACCGGATACCAACTTATAGAAAAAAAAATTACCTCGGCCAGACGGCTGTGATTACAGATAAAGACCGGAACGCTTGCCTCATTCAAGGCACTGGAATCCTCTGGTTTAGACCATGTCTCAGCCATATAAAACATATCAATATTATTGGAAGAGATGAAATCATTGCATAAAAAGGTTTTGTTCTTCAAAGATCTTAAAAGGGTGATTTTAACGGATGTTCTTGGGAAAGCAGAAGGGAGAGCTCAGGGAGACATAGTTTAAGTTGTTTATGTTTACTTTCTATCAGTGGGACGTGGAAAACATATGTTTGGTCTGCTGTAATCAATTCGGACAGAAGGAACGAGTCCAGTTAATGTAGGAACAGGAACATCAGAAGGTGTCTGGAACCTACCACACAGGTAGGGGGAGCTAGAGGGGCAGTAACGTCAGATGTGTGAAGAAGAGCCAGTGAAGTGAGCGGGTGTACAGGTGCCGGTGATTTCAAACAGTCATGAATGTTGAGAGGACTGGACTGAATACTGAGTATTAGAACAGCATTTGGCAGCCCAACTTGTTGTAATGGATCACGATCCAGAACAAGTTAAAACTGTCCATATAAGCCATGTGAGAGTTACATGCGGACTGGAGCCAGGTGCGCAGGCTGAGAATGCGGCCAAAGCGCTCAGGTCCGAGGCCAAGGGCGACTTCCCACAGTCCTTTAAAACGTTAGAAAGGAGAGTAAAAGCGTGTTTGGTGTGCTCAGATTCCCGACGCAGGCTGTGGTTCGTCCCTACACGCAGCACTGTTCTTTTGATGGAGTTTCGGGAGTTTGTCCAAAAATGACGGGGACTGTGGCGCCACGTAAACAGCGTGATAGGAAGAGTCATAGCTGGATTGGGCTCCATCGGATCGGATGGAAGCGGACCTGCAAGGAGATGGACCAGGGCCTCATCCATCAAAGACATGACTCTAATCCGGACTTCTGTGACGTCCTCGGAGTGGAGCTATGAACCGTGGCCATGACCCTAGTTCCAGGGGCGACCACCGGAGCTTCTGTATTTTAACATCCAGGTCCGAGACCAGCTGTGACGGAGGGCGATCGAGCCACCAGTGCAGCAAGGTTGGAGGACTGCATATAGGAGATGTGCTTTCTGGACAGGAGCAATGGAGACAAAGCTGTCGATCAGCTGATCCTTATTTTGAAGTTCTGACTTCAGGCGGTGGATGTCCTCACTTAACTGTGAGTACTGAAATTTGCCGTCCACACACACACACACACACACACACACACACACACACACACACACACACACACACACACACACACACACACA
>JBBMJY010000005.1:17198101-17221310 GCA_037833715.1 Toxotes lorentzi
CACACACACACACACACACACACACACACACACACACACACACACACACACACACACACACACACACACACAACCATTATATCTGAACCTAGTTTAAGAGTTCACAAGTAATCCCATGATCAGTGAGAGTGGCCCTCTAAAGACATGTGGTCTTATGCTTCCCTGAGTGTAGCTGCACAAGACGAGTTTTTAAAACCACCTAAAAATCTGTGCCCCAAGATTAAAATCATCATCCAGTTAAAAGATATGGTTTAAACGACCAAGATCTGAAGTGTATCAGAGATGTGCCTCAGATAGAGAGACACAAAACGCCTCCTGGTCTTTAAAAACCTTTGTTCCTTATTTGAATGACAGTTTTTAAGAGAAAGCAAATGTGTGGTGTTTATCTGATGGTGTTATAAAGTTTTGACACGGACTGTTATTATGGAAGATGCAGGGTCTAATTTTCTTACAGTAATAACTGTATTGTCCCTAACATAAAGTAGCTGTAATGTTAATGTTTTTTGTTCTTTTAAAAAATCCTGGATGGTTGTCTCACTCACAAGCTGAGTGTGAATTTATCTCATTCCATATTTCATTGACTCAATTTGCAGCATATCCACCCGATACAGAGAATAGCAGCAGTAAATCCACTTTTCCATTTCACTCAAAAATCTAAGCCCTCTGGTAAAGACCATTCTCTGTCCTCTCTTTGATTTGACATTTCATTTTATTATTTTTTGCCACTGGGTGTGCTGCACTGTGATGGCAGGACGACATGGAGGGGTAATACTGGCACAAAGTGGCCATCGAGTGCATCAATGGCCAAAGCTCAAAGCAGAGCAGCCGCTGCGGTCAAGGTTATGATGCAATGAAAGCCATTTGCCTCGTATTCCTGCGCTTTAGGCCACCGTGGAACAATTTCAAGGCACTGCTGCTTTGTCCCAGACCTCTAACGTGTCATTTAAATTCTGACTGTGAAACCAGATTGGTCAAAAACTGAAATCCACTGCTAATGCCATGGCCTTGCAGGACTGAACTGACAGATTCAGTTGCATGATACCAATCCTTACTGATTTCAGTACAAAATGGCTCATAGTTAACATTCCGATTAAGATCCCATGGCTTAATTTCATCTACTGTTTCGGTCATCTAGTTCAGCGCTGCTTCGCTGTTTCTAATTAACTAGATAGAGAAGAGAAAAAACACTCTTCAAAGTGAATATCTTTAATTAATACTGCAGAATTAGGAGAGAGGGACAAGGAGCTTTATTGATCTTTAAACAATTTTAATTAACTAAGTGAGTTATTTTGGCTGCTGTCTTAAATCCCTCAGAGCAGCTATAAAGCATAACACCTGATGCAAGTCTTGTATTTAAATTTCCTGTTGTGTTTTTGTGATGTTTTTAAATTTTTATTCTTTCTGATCTTTATCAAAGATAGTGAGATTATGGGTGGGTATGAAGCTACAGTGCCACATGTGAAAGTGATCAAACAGTGTCTATTAAACGTCTTAAAACTTGTTCGCCATGGTTGCAGCTTATTCCAGATTTAGATCAAGCTATGCACAGATGCAGTGATTCTGAAAGTGAGGATTTATGATGAGACCATGGTGATGATTTAGATGCTTAATGAGACATTTAAAATATTATTAGTAGTCCCATAGATCCTGCTAACTCACAGAACTTTGCAGATTGACTGTCAGTCTTAATCCTGTAAAAACTCTTAATGCATCCATGTGCTCCACATGCATGCAAAGTCTCATCCCTTCATTTCCAGCAAACATGTCTGTTTATTTGTATGAAGTCTGTGCATGCATGTGGCTTTTACAGATAAGGCTAGTCTATTCTATGTTTTTTAATTGCCAACAAATCCTATTAAAAGAACAAAACAACAATGCTTTAGTGCATTTTCAATACTTACAAACATTCCCATCCTGTCTGTAGTCCTTGTGTTCCCGCTGAAGACATAAATCTCTCGGTGAGAGTTGATTACATATGTACACTTCTGCACTGCTGTTGCGTGCGGATCTCAGAATGACAGGCACACAGAGAAAGGGCCAGTAAAGACAGACGGGGCTGGTAAAACCTTAATGGATTTTTTGACGGTCCACCGGGCTCCACTGGGATTTGTCCCTGTGTGACCGTACACCATTGTTTGATATTATTATGTATGAAACCTTCCAATCCGTTAATCGAAGGTGCTGGAAAGCTGTTCCGGATCATTCAGGACTGCTTTAACCCCTGACTGTGGGAACGTGTCAACCAGTGCAACGATGTGGTTTACTAATGTGTTTTTAATAGTTTCTGGACAACAGTGGAGCTCTACGGCACAGAGGAACAAGATAAATCAGGCTTTCAGATAAATCAGACAGTATTTGTTAGTAGGATCAGTTCATTGCTGGTTTTGATCCTTTCATGAGATTTGTTGACAGTAAGAAAAAAAGCTTAATCCTATAAATACATTCAGGTTAAATGCATGCTATAGTCAGAGTGTATTCATCTGAGTTGAGGGGCTGTGACAGGTTATAATGCATGATTTTTAGTAATGGAATTGCTTTTATATATATGTTATGTAAGACTAAATAGCAAAAGGTGATACAGAGCTGTTGTGGCGCTCTGATTCTGGTGAAGCGAGCGGTTTGAAGCTGCTAAATCTGAGTCTGAAACTGCATTTGTGGTCATGTTCATCATGTCTCTCCTGCAGAGATTCCCCTCTGTTTCAGAGCCGGCCTGCTGAGATTTTTGTTAGACTGGAACCATAAATACAGCTGGACTCTGTGAGGGGTTACTGCCGAGCTGGAGCAAAACCACGCCTGAGCTGTTTGTGTTCACTGGGTTTTCTATCATTTTCATGGTCTGGGTAAATAAAATTAAGGGGGTAAACTGTAATTTTGTGGATCAGCCAGTGAACATTAGCAGACATCACATCTAAAATTTTGAATACAAAATTGTTCTATAATTGATATCACCCCTTACTGGGATGCAATACATGTGATGAAATGAAGCTACAGCAAATCTAAAAGTTGTAGCAGTGTGCATCACTTGCATCACTGAAAGTGTTAGAGGGTATGAAAATATTTTCTGAATCCTTGAAGCATTGCTAAAGCTAATGGGACATTACTAAAAGTGGTGCTAAAAGGTAAATTTCACCTTGTGTGGGTGCTATAGGAAAGTCCAGTGGTCATACAGTTCAAAAGGGCTTTTGCCCCTTGAGAGCACAAAACGTTTAATGGCAGTTTCTATGTTCAGTGATTAAGTACTGTTTCTTGTGTGCAAGTAGACATGTAGGTCTGAGACTGGTGCTGGAGGAAAGCTCAGGTAGAGTCCACAGTGAAAATGGTTCATCCCGCTGAAGAGTATGAATATGTTGACTGAAATCTGTCCAAGAAATTTGGATATTTCCTGTGTACATTTAGAAATGATGACATAATGATTGCACAAGATGAAAGGTCAGGGGTCACAAAAAATAGACCCACCCTCTGGGGGACCATGTTTCCTGGCGGTGTAGAGTTAGAGAGACGTGAGCTTGCCAGACCCGTGTATCCCGCTGCTCATCCATGCTTGAGGCTACATTAGCCAGGACTAGCATATCTCAAACCGTTGCTGCTTGATTTGCATTGTGGCTCTGCTGCATTGATTTTGAGTTGTGAGTCAGTGTAATTCGTAGTGAGTGCAGTGCTAAAGCTGTGTGGTGCTCTCTAAAACAGGTAGAATTGTTTTCAGGAACATTAAGACATGATGACAGGCTGAGTGGTGTGAAATGCTTCTATGACACACAGGGATAAACAACCATCAGGTTCATAAAGAGCACAGAGTTGACTCATAGGTGAGCCCATGATAGTACAGTGGGTTATATCTGATCTGCAAACCCAGTGTCTAACCAGACCACACTGTAACACACTCCATTAAAGCGGGTCATCTGCCAGCATCACAGTATTCAGCTCTGCATGTCTAAGACAAGCTTATTTGCAAATGTGTAAATGTTTTCAACCATCCTGTTTCAAAGAGAAACAGACCAATCCGATGTAGGCTTTTTCTTTTTTGACTTATCTCTTGCTCATATTTTTTCAATTTTAGGTTTTGTTTTTTTTTTTTGACTGGCAGTCTACAGCTGTATAATTGGGTATACTTGTGGCTTAATGAAGCCACGCTGTCATTCAGTTGTTCCTTATGCATAAGTGATTCAACTGTCAGAAACGTCTGCATTCACTGTATAAACAGAGGCTTTGCAGTTGTATTTCAAATCTCCTAGCAATCACAGCTGCTGACACTGTGGACAATGTGGCACTATACTACACTGCTGCATTACAGTGAACAATAACTATATATATAACTATATAACAATCAGACCAACTGAAGAGAGACACCTGGAGAAAGATGCTCTGTCTGTCGGTGTCAGTCAGTTCAGTAGGTGATGAGTAAAAGTGAGAATTCATTTTTAGACTGACTTATATATATATATATATAAAGCAGTAAAAGGAAATGAGAGGAATACAGTGGTTTTCCAATTCAGAATTTTCTCAGTTTTATTCCTGTGCTGACATTAACATTCATTTCAGCAAATGTTCAGGATCTTGTTGATTATCTGACCTAAAAACTCTCTAGAGACCAAAATATGAGCTCCAAAGAACAACAGTTCATAAGAGCAGCGTGTCAAATTATGAATTTGTTGTTGCATATGTAAATTTGCTACAGGTGTAGATTATAATCTCTGTCTGCTTTCTGCTCTGTAAGATTCTTAAAATTCCTTTCCTGTATGTGCAGTATCAGCAGACGTTCCTCTTCTCTTAAAGCTGTTTGTCCTCCATTATACATGTTGAGGTACAGTATATGATAACCTCCCCGTGCTCAACCTGACCCTCTCTCCTCCTTAGATTGGTTATTGATCCTGCTTTCTTTTCGCATGTTGCCGCATGCGCTTCTTCTTTGTCTGCCCAATCTTTTATGTAGAGACAGTCAGGCCATTGTGTATCTTGTGGCATGAAAAATGCTGAATGGTATGAACCATGTCATCCTCTCCAGCTTGTTGTCCCCCTCCCCACATAAATAATGATCAATTCAGAAGCCCGTCAATTTAGCTTTGTAGAGCAATATTTTCGAAAGCATTTATTTTTCCAATTCACTAGATCCTCATATTTCATTGCCTGAAACGGCTTTTTTTTCTTTTCTTCACCTCTGAGTATGGACATGTGGCCCTAACTCACAGCACGACGAACACAATCGATAAACATGATAAAGAGACTTTAATCAAATAATACCACTTTTCTGAGGCATCTATCTTATCATAGGAGGACTATCTGGTGGAATTCTTAAACATTGTACAGGTGGTGGATGCACTAAATACTACCTTTATAAAGCTTACAGTGGGCAGATTTAGTTTATTTTGTTGCCCCAGTTTGTGGCGATGCTGTATTACACTATATTGGGCGTAATAATTTTAGCATTTCAAACTTTAATTATAACACAGTGTCTTTTATTATCATCCAGCAGCAGCTATCTACAATGCTAACCTTTAATGGAGTGTAGCTCTATTGTGTTTTCTCCCTCTAATGATTGTGTCTGTACTTAAAATGAGCTATGAGATCGTGTGTGTGGGAGTATTCTTGCATTTCAATATCACTCTGCTGCACTATAGTCTCAGCATTCATTAAAATAAGGGAGGAAATAGATGGTGATTTGATCCTGAGGTGGTTCATTCTCTGGCAAACTGAAATTACGATCTTTAGTGTTTTATCACTGAAGATGTTTGGTGAGGAGCTGGTCTTTTTAATAGGCATGAAATAATTAATAATTTGGGATTGTTGTACGCTCGCTGAATTGCAGAAAGCAGCTCTTATGCTTTAATCTCACCACAGAGATTTTTCAGAGCAAAAGCACACGTGTGGATGCAATCAACGAGTAAAAAAAAAAAACAAAAAAAAAGTTCTTTGGATGTGCTTCACATGCTCGGAAAATGAGTGAACAAAGATATTAGTGAGGGCTACAGTATCACCTTGCAAATGTGGGCGGATTTTGCTTTGTTTTGAGGGCAGATACTCATATATCATTCAGCCGTCCCCTCTGACAGGCAGCCAGCTGTGTCCATGTCAGTGTTCTGTCAGAACAGCAGTTCTCTTCGATCAATCATCTGATTACCCATTCCAACATTTCGAAGATGAAAATGATGTGCTGAATTAGATTGGAATTGGCGACACTGGTAGAATTAGCGAGCGTCGAAGGTCCCCCGCGGGGTGTGTGGAGGGTGGGTCGACTGGCCTGGCAATGCTGTCCTATTACAAAAACATAATTGGGCTGCTGTGACACTTCACGGTGCCCCCCCTCCTCTCTGTTTGTTGGTGCCTCGCTGGGAACGTCTGTGATGAGGCGAAGCCTCGCCTTGTGTCTTTTGCTGTTGTACAACAAAATCAATGATTCGTAAACAGCGCTCGGTGACCCGAACCGCAGCAGTCGGTGCTGGGTGTCAGCGAGGCAGCCCCGCCACTGTGTTCAATACGATTATTCATGGCCAAATGAACACTGAAGTCATTCACTTCAGTAAAAATGTGCGACATGAAACACACACTCCGGAGCCTCGACGGTGTTCGGTAATTACTTGATCATGCCATTCACAGCCTCTGGTAACACACAGGCGGTAAGCCACCCACACACCCACAGGGTAAATGATAGCTCTACAGCACAGTGTGGAGTTTCATACTGAGCAGCCGCTGTACATTGTCTCCCCTCCTACTGACTCTCAAAAGTCCTTCGTACATCCTAACTTACCCTAATTGACAGACCTATGCACACACACTCGCACACTCTCTAAGACCCTGGAGGAGCAGGGGTCTGGCAAATGCTGCTCTATGTTGAAAGGGATTAGAAAGATTTGTAAGTGCTCAAGCTGACTCCATGTCAGGATTGCAGCGGTAGCTGGAGGGCTGCGGTCAGACTTTTTTTTTTTTTTTAAAACGGTGTGAGCAACATTTTTTTTGTCTTGCTTTTCTTGGCCATCCTGCTGAGGCTAATGTGAGGCAGAGAGGCAGCCATTCAAAACCAAGAATACCTCCTGGCCCTAGCATCGCTGTTCAGCCATGTTGGCTGTCATTGGTGGATTATTTTCTCTGTGGGGTTATGATGTTGTTAAGACACTTTTCCTGCCGTAAAGTGGCTGCGCACAGTGTAAATGGTCTGTTCAGTTCCAAGTGTATTATTCCTCCCCGAGGAACTTTGCATTCAGTTACACTCAGGGCATATACTGTACTGACGGGGTAAAGTTTTATGTCAATTTTTCAATTCTGTACGACCTAAAATAGTTGTCAGACGCCGGTGATTGAAAATTCCGCCGTTCCCAAAAGAAATGCAGGGTGTTATGAATGAAGGAAAATATAAAATCTATCTTACAGCTGCAAAATGCAAGATTTATCCTGAGTGAAGCGCTCTGGTCTGCTTCCAGCCTAAATCAAATGATTATATGTGCACCAAGAAAACCTATTTGTTTCCCCTCACTCTAATGGTCCTACCCATGGCTCTTTCCAGCCCTGTGATCACAACCTTCAATTTCATACATGGCTCTCTGCAACGGCACAGGTTGTATGAATAGCACGGGTCAGGCACATCCCATCCAGCGTTTCATTATTCATTGTTCTCATTTTCCATGAGAGATTCATTTCTTTCAGGAAGTCATCTAGAAAGCATTGAATGCCTATTTCCTGTTGGCCGGTGTGAGAGGGGGCTGTGGGGGAGGGTATAGAAATCTTGCAAATAGAGCTGACAAAAAAAAAAAAAAAGGCTGCCTCCACACAAATTGCCTACATTTTCCGTTGATAGGAATCGCAGCATGTTTTTGTTGACCATGGTTGTTTATTTATACATGCAGAGATATCTGTGCACCCTAATACCTGAGGTACTTCATTCCCCCTTTACATTCTCCACCAGAAAAACGTCTATTTTTGTATTTATGAAAAGAACCCAAATAGGGTTGGCAATAATATATTGGCTTGGTCAGCATGCTCATTTTGTGATTGCCTCTAGATAGCTGAATAGTATTAGGCTGATTCGCCACTTGTGCATGCTCGTCTACAGTAAGACTGATGCAATGTGGGGACATGTAGTTCGGTTGACAAGACAGGAATACATCAGCAGGCAGCAGTGTGACAGTCCTACACACGTAGCCCGTGAATCACATGTGAATGTGTAATCACGGGCTCTTTTGCATACAGTGAAACTTAACTTCAGCACAGACACGTGTTGTGCCATGCTTCGCACAAATGTTAATGAGCACCAGTTGTGCCGCTGTGGTTGCCTAATTGGTTTAAGTAGCTAGTAGATATGAGAAGTGACATTGTTAATATTTATGAGGCCATATGGTGCGAACATCTCTGTATAACCTGTTTATAATGAATACTTTTCTGCTCTGCTCTCTAGTGCACTGACCCGTGTGCTGCGCTTTCATTGTCTTTACAGGGCCTAAACGTTCCGCCTTTGCAGCGTTGTTTGGCCCCTGCATGTAAAGAAAACCAACCAGATATCAAATACCAGCCAGACGATGTGTGTTTTTCTTTTAATCTTGTCTGTTGTTTCCATTTTCAAGACAGCTTTCCAATGTTCCCGTGGAAACAGCAGTGTGACTGTGTATATGTATTTCTAGCTTAGGTGTGCAGGCGAAGTCATAAATGCTCAATCAACCAATACAACATGTATTGTACATGCATAAAGCAGCAGTATCACCTTTAGGCAGCTGAGTATTAGTGTTGGGCTGTAACACTTGGTGACATGTTATAGAAAAGTGAAGACTTTTTTTCAGTAGTAGTAATGTGAAACTTGGTAATTAAATTACAGTTACTAATGGGGGTCAACTTGTTTGCAGTTGTACTGATGTGTGTGTGTGTTTAGCAGTTGTGCTGCTATACCCATGGCTATCAGCATAACACTGTCTACACACATGTCTACTAAATTTGGGGTGGCTGAGGTGTCCATGTTTGTTTGGTTTTCAGGCACATCTTGGACGTTTCTGACTTGTAAACCCTGTAATTACTATAACTCCGACACAGCATGAGTGCAGCATCAGTATCTACCAAAAGAGAAGAAATGTGACTGTCAAGGTTCACGTTGTGTGTTCCTAACTTCAGGATTCATCTGTTTTTTCAAAAAAAAGTTTTTAGAGCTACATCGTTGAGCTCTAAACAAAACTCCTGCACAGCTGTGTGCAGACACCCAGGTTCAGCTGGATGCTTCGGTAAACCCCTTCAAACTGCAGGACTGATTACTTGTTGATAGATGTGGAAATGATTTTACTTTAAGCACTTTTACTGGTTCAGTTCAGTGCAAAACCGGCCTATAAAAGCACTGCACACACCGTAGTTCAGATCAGAAGCCGATTATTTATGAGCGAGTTATCAGTTTAGGATTGTTTCTGTGGCTTTTAATAAGCTTAGAGCAAGGAAGTAACGTTGGCGATCTCAGTCACTAGTGAGGAGCTCCACAGCTTAAAAGCTTTGATTCTGTCACTGACATTGGTGATTCAGTGCAGTCGGCTCACTTTGAAGATCAGACGTTAAAGATTTCACCGTAGTTTTACTGAACACTTCTGCTTGTTAAACCATCTCGTCTCATTTTTCTATTTCTACGTGTGTTAAATACAGAAAATAACATATGTGAGAAAGGGAAAAGTGCTTTAGCTGCTGGTTAGTAATGTAGATTCTTTTTCAGTGAGTAACTGATTACAGTTTTGAGATAACTTCAATAACACTGTCCAAGTCCAGTGATACTGTACCTTAGACAGTGACTGAGGAATCAGCTGTTAATCTTAGGGTCCAGTCGACCGAATTAAAAAGTTGTCTTTTAAGTTAGAAAAGCTCAAGTTTTTTTTCTATTTAGTGCAGTCCATTCACAGTCATCTGCAGTCAAGTCATTTAAATTCAAGACTATTAGGGCCTATAATTCAAATATAGACTGGATCACACTTACTGCAGGACATGATTCAAATATAGGCCAAAGTTAACTACACCAAACACCTAAACTGTGAGTGTTAACTAACCTGCCTGCCTTAGGGGTTATAGGAAATTTGAAAATTTCAGAAGTGTGTCAATATGCAAAATTTGCTGAGCAGCACAAAATATCCAGGTAGTCTCTAATGTGGCGACCCACTGCCATGGAGACCAGAGAGAGACCCTGCGTCGCTCTCTTTGCCCTGCTGCTTCACTTCCATTCGCCATCGGCTCAGCTTTGAGAGGACAAAATGGATTACTGACGCTATGGCAGACTATGTTTAAAAAAAAAAAAAAAAAAAAAAAAGGCAGCAGTATGGTATTGGTAAGATGTTTTAAAAATTTAAGCCAGCTGATTTATTTTTTTGTGTTATCAGAGTCGAGAAGATGGGAAGGAGATGGCTTCTCTTCACAGCTAACAAACAGCTACTTATTACTAAATAGAAAAAGAAAGGAAACCAGATGGAAAACTTTTCAATTACCAGTGGGTTGAATCGGTTCTGTTCTGCCCTGCTGCTGATTAATTTTAGGCCCACAACAAAACCCAAACTTCATTTAACTCAATCAAAGAGGGACTCACTACCACCCACCCATGACCCTGACCACCATGTCCTCACATTCTGTCTTGCTGCACTGGACCTGGACATTGGCATCTGATATAAATCATTAGACGTGAGATTGTCCTGCATGAACATAATTCCTGGGGTCTTTGGGCTGGGAAAGCAGGATGCTAAGGGGTATATCTTTTTTTGTACCCATTCTCTATTCCACAAAGAATGATGATGGACTTCAAATTTCCTGTAGCCATTAAGTGTATGTTCAAATATATATTTCAAATAGAGTACCCTTACAGCCTTTACTTTTACCATCATGTCACCGGAGCAAATCAAACCAGAGCCAGTTTCTTCCATTTGTGGATAAAAAGAAAATAAAAAATGAAAGAAGGATGATAGCAATAGAGTGAAATAGCTCATACTTTAGCTGTCATACTGTCGGACACATTCCTGAGGGGTGTATTGATCTGTCAAAATTGAGTGACTCCATTCACTCCCTTTGATCTAAAGAACATGACACATCCTGGATGGGCAGATGGAGCAGATGTGGGGTATTGTGGTGCCATCACATGAATCAGAGCAGAGCTGTAGCAAAGGTAATGTGGTGACTTGCAGGTAACCAATACCCCATGAGAGCCAGCTTCTGGTCTGTGAACTAGACAACAGCGTGGATCTGATATCAATCAGAGTCACATTGAAAACAATCAGCTGATATGATACACCTCGCACAGACCGCAGGAGAGATCGGAGGAAGAGGCCACTGACATACCGCCGGTATCAGACGTGGTGTGGGATCCATTATCACATCTCCCCTTCAGAGGATGTCACCTGCCATTTTACACTACTCAGGGTATTGATCATTATGCACCACATTTAGAGGAAATTCCACCCAAGGTGACACTAGAAAACACCAGAGAGGGGGTAGGACTTTATCCTCTCCTTTGCAAATGAGCTCTTAGATGAGTTAATTTAATCCCTGGACTAAACAAATTAGAGTTAGGCTGTATCATGTTCTCTGCCAGGTCCTAATGGCTTCATCCTTTCTGAAGCACCATGTGAGAATGGGAGAGTCCCTCAGCACAGCCTCATAAAAAGCATCCACAAAAGTTGCTTTCTCAACCACTAGTCAGACACAGCTCTATCTAATGGATACGGTATGAATAGATGGGAATGGCTGTAACTGGTGTTAAAGAGTAAACATGCTTGTTTATCTAATACATAAAGTTTAGTTAACTAAGCAGTAAATTACCTTATCATGGGAATGGTACAAACTATTACCGCCAGTCAGATAATGTGCTGGGATTCCACCAGTGCTGGCAGAAATTAGCGTATTTTAGAAATGAACTCCTCTCCCTTATAAATTTGCTGTTGGTAATTTCATACCATTATCCCATTATTAGCTAAAATGAGACTATGTCCCAGGTGTTTTCCATTCAGGGATTTTTTTTTTTTTTTTTTGGCTGACCCACCCAAAACCACACTTTTGTTTGTTATTTCGTCCTTTCTAAAATCTGCATTACCAGTGCAGATTGTATTGAAATGTCTGCTGAAATCGTGCATTAATGTGCAATTGTACAAATTGGAAAAATCACATTCCTAAATGTAGGGTAGTAAGTGTGACAGTTATGCCATACTAATGCCAAATTCGACATTTCCATTAAGCCTATTGCTTCTACACGAGCAGCAAATTTAAACATGTGCTTATCTTAATGAAATTCTTAGGTAGTACACAGTAGTTACAAACATTAAAAGCCACACACAAAAAATATTACATGTTCAATATACTTTCACAAAGTACTCTTTTCTTTCCTTGTCTTGTTCATTTCTGTGATTGTCTGTTTTTCATGGAACACCAGCCTCCTCCACTGTGATTAGTCAGTGTGTGTAAAGGGACTCAGACAGAGCGGTGTAGCGCTTCATTACCCTCTTAAAATGAAACTCCACCAGTTTACCATCACACTGATATAACATTGCCAAACTCATCTTTGAAAGTGAAAAAAAAAAAAAAGATATCCAAATCACGAGCAGTCAGCAGAAGTCTGGTTAGACTCCACGGCCCCAGTTTTTTTTTTCATTTTCTTAGTCGCAGTTTTAACCGACACTGACTCAAGTGACATCACTCGAGGCAATTTTCACACAGTTCACTTAATTTTTTTTATTTTCACGTATGTGGTATTACTCCCCAAGGTAAACAGACTTTGATGTTAAAGTTGAAATTTCCTTTTAATGCAACAACTAAGCATGTGCATCTGTAGTAGTTATTAGTGTAACAAACAGTGTATACCACATTTAAACTAAAGAAGCTCTGTAATTCTGTATGTTAAAAGCTGTTTTCCTTCAGATTGCTTTGTTTATTGATCCTCACTTTACTCTTTTTGTTGCCTGACTTCATGCTTTTTGGGAAGATGGTTTCCTGGAGTTCTTATCAGTCTTAGCACAATTACTGTGCAGCATTTGGAGTCAGTCTAGTTTTGTCTGAAGGAGTAGACTAAAACCTAGTGCACTTTTTTGAGGGGGAGGCCACCAAAAGGCTTCAAACACTGCTGATAGTGAGTGGAAGTGAAATGCTAATACTGTATTTGTAGCGTATATTTTAAACTGCAGACACTGAAAATCCTTTACCTTTTAATTCCAAACCTAAGCTGTATGGGGTATGTAAAAGAATGGCACCTTGAAAAGGTTAGCTGAATAGGTGATTCCACAAAACAAAAAAATAAAATAAAAAGCTCAGTACTCTATCACATAAAGGATGCTGGTGCTAGGAAGCACTCAGAAGCACTGGGGAGCACTCAGAGACTGCCACAAGCGCTCTGAAATCACAGATAACGGCTTTAAGAAGACACGAGCTCTGAGGGGAAAAAAAAGTGTTTTCACCCTCTGCAGCAGTGAGAAATTCTTTTTTCTTTTTTCTTTTTTTTTGAATATGGTGAAGTAGACGTGTAAAGTTGTTGCTGATCATTTGAATTAAAGAAAGTGGGATACTTTACAGACGGGTTTCTGACCAACATCATCAGTGACATGATGGGGAATAGAACTGAGGGAGAGCTTATGGGGACATCAACATGAAAAGTTGTTTTGTTCATTATCTATTAAGTACTAGCTCTTGCGATCTGGTCTGGATTTCAGTTTAAGGTATGAGAGCTCACATGTGTGTTTGTGGCTGTTAAAGGACTTCTCAAATGTCTGTCAGGCTCTGTGATGAATGCATTGGTGATCAGTTTTACATTTGTTTCAGTGTGGGACATGGTGACAGCTGATGGCTGTAGGCTTTGGATTTAAAATGATAATGGTTAAAATATTTCTAAGAAAACTATGTGTAGTCTTGTTTAGCATTATCACTGCTACTAGCTGCCGTGTCTCACTGGAGGTGGGTCAGGGTTAGGGTGCATCACTTTGAGTTAACAGCTCTGGACTAACATTACTGACGCTGTCGGACAGAATGGATGCAACCTGACAAACTGAGCCAAGCCAGTTTGAGCCAGTTTGATGACACTTGTCTATGGAGCTGGATGTAGTAATCATTTTATAATACAAATATATGGAGAATACCCAGTTTATTAAATTATTAAATATTAAAAAACATAGTGTAGGAGAGCATGTTCTTGATGTGCTAATTTTTGATAACACTTCTACCTCACTACATTTTTAGTAAGAGTACTTCTTCACATTTCTGTCCACCCATGGTTGTGACTGACAAAGAGGTTTTCAGATTGTACCCCATACTCTAAATGGATATATATTATAGCAATCTGAAACCCACAGTATGTAAGGCCCTCACCTGCACCTTCAGCCTCTGGCAAAACTTCACAAATAGACACTTCACACCTCAGCCTGCTCAAAATGTCACAGTCTGACAACTTTAAGCAGCTTTCAGTATCTTTTTTCTGAACCGAGCCGACACCTGTCGTCTTGATTAAAGAACTAAGTCAGCCTCTCATATTCTAAAAATATGCCGAATGAACGTAACTGCTCCTTCCCAAGATCTATAATTAATGTGGTCACATCCAGCGCGGGAAGAGGAAATCTGATGTTCCCCTCTCCTCTCCTGCCTCACTCCAGCGTCATCCTCGGCAACCCAATAATCCCTGAGAGAACAAAGCGAGCTGTGAAAGCATAAATATAACCGTAGTATCAAAACTTTCAAATCTCTGCCATTACTGTTCTGACAGCTGCCTGCACTAATTAGCCATCAAAGGTCTCCCTCTTCCACCAGCTAACACCAGTTCAGTATCAGTGCTGCTGTCAGAGAGCGTTTTCACGTCCACGTTCATGTCTCTTTACCACACACAAAATATAGGTAAAGGCAAAAGGAAAAAAAATGCTGTAATTGTTAGCAAAGTGTTATTTGTCTTTGATTTGACTGTTCATAATCAAATGTAGGCCACAGCCTTTGGACAAGCAGCAGGTATGACATGAACAAAGAGAGGATGACAAACTGAATGAAATTATTACAGGCTTTTGTGGCAACGGTGATCTGTGTAACCACTTTCTTTGTCATGGATTATTAATCTGCGAATGTGAATCGCTGTCAGTCCAAGCAAGGCTAAAGCATATTATTTGTTTGGTTTGACTTTATCAAAGTGTCTCCCGCTGTGACAGGTAGACCATATCCCTTACATTTGTCAGTGATGATAAATATGGGCCATTTAATTCCGGTTATCCCGCAGAAACTGAAGAGGAAAACGATGCCAGAGCTCTCTCACTCTGGGCCTCGATTCACCTTGTTTGGTGGGGTACAGGTGGTGATTTACCTAACTCGATTTGCTCATTAAGACTCTCCGATGGTCCCGTCGTCATCCAGCTCTGGGGCCACGGGGGACAAAAAAATGGGGCATTAAATCAACGGCGACTCAGCTGCTTGGCTTCCTGAACTCACCGCATCGCCTTCCAAAACCTCTCATCTGAAGACCTGTCACTTTCTATTAATACGGCCTGCAGACAATCTGATCAATTATGTAAATAGTGAATAATAGATTAAATTCAGCATGAATTTCTCATCAGTACGTTGCATTGACAGAGAGACTCCTGTGTAACTCCTGTAGTCTGGTTTGCTTCTATCAAAAGCTAATAAAAGCGTTTAGTTAGCAACCTTTGATTTCTCCTGTGTGATGCAGTACAACTGTCAGAAGTCATAAGATGAATTTCAAGGGCTTTCTAAGTATTACCCTGACTATTATCACGTCTTTTTTTTTTTATAGCTAATGCTCTTTATTCAGCTTGTTTGTTGTTGTCTGGCTGTGCACCAGATCTCTCTTTCATAATGTCAGGCTGCAGACAACAGTCAGTGCAATTAATAGATGGGTGAGTTAATGTCCCCCTTGGCCCTCTATTATTCTCATACATGTCCTCCCAGGCTTCATGCTTTTATACTTGGCACATTACAATGTGTTGACAAATCAACTTTTGAGAGCTTAATGGCACACAACAAGATAATGTCACACAACAATAACGTCAAACACACTGAAAAACAGCAGTTCCAGGAAGGGTTCTTGGCTACATGGTGTAGAAGACAGAACATGTTCTCGTGGTAAGTGGATACATTCAGTGGTGACGATCAAGATGCATTTTAATGAGTATGTCAAGTATACAACAATATAATTTGCCCAGCCCAAGACACCGACAGTTAATATAAACCATATCCTGATTGCATCGATATTTTTTATAATAACAATGGATCAAATAACTGTGTAATGTTAAAAGCGATTGTTCACAGTGACAAACTAACAGAGAGTTATCGCCCAAGTTCCCCTCAACTCAGCAGAGCTTTAGCGTCTTTCAGCTACTTGTTTTGGTTTTCCAGCTCCCAGTTGCACTGTTTTAGTTCACTCTCTCGTTACCGCCACTTTTTTGAACTGCTTCAGATGGAATCCATCCATGACCACCAGCTCAAAGCATTACGGTGCCAGCTTCACAAAGCCACTAGCACGAATGGAGACTTACTCTTACTCTTCTAATGCACCTCCTTCTTCTGTAATGTTTAGTGATTCCCAACTTGAGAATAAGCACCACCAGCTGTTTATCTCAATGCACTAATTCCTAATACTGACATAATATTAGTGGATGAAAATGCACATTAATGTGCATTTTCTTTTGCTGATTTTCTTGATTTTTTTTATTAATTTGGTTAAAATTTGTCCTTTATGTACATGGAAACCTGGCTAAAGGCAAAAATCTCAGCAGAAGGTCATGCTGAGTCATAGCCTTTGATCAACAACCACACAACTGATGAACTACCACAAATATACAGTGTTATGGTCACTGTGAGGACATAAAAATATATTTATTGTGTGTTTAAATATTGAATCCATTCTTGCAGGTGTATCTGTGAAGTTGTTTGTTTGGTACTGAGTGGTGTGCATGCATCAGTGAGAAATAGCTTCTAATCTTCCCTTCACATGCCAAGGTGGGACAGTAAAATAAAGTGTTTTTGTTTTTTCCCATGGAAGTACAAGGTTATTGGCATATCATTTACAAATCCACAGCTAGAACACTTACAATAAGAGATCTAGGCAGGCTGAAGCGAGAGAAATGTGTGTGGGTGCTACCAACTAGTAAGAAAAAGGAGAACCATTTTTTTTTTCTTATTAAAATCTAAAGTAAACAAAGCCCAAACAACATCCTAGGAGACCATCAAACATGTGAATCCATTTTTATTCTCTTTGGCATGTACCCTTGGATCCAGCAGTCCTCCAGCAGCTCTTAAAAAGGTGCAGGGATGAGCTGCTTTACTCAGAGTGTAGATTCTGACAGCAGGATGGAGCTTTTGAGAAAATAAAAGCCATCACATCCCAATGTAAGATGACACGGTGCTCATTTGCTTCAGAGGTGAGAAATACTCAGGGCCATGGTGCTGAATGACCTTGGCAGATGTGTCCCCAGGGAGAAGTGAATTAATAGCTGACCTTTACGTCATATTCCCTACTTCTTTCTGTTTGCTTTTCCAGGCGAGTGTTTACGGTTACATACAGTAGTCTAATCTAAAGGGAAACGTTTAAAGTCTGCACATTCAAATGATCTTTCCAATGTAAATATTAAGAAGTTCAAGGCAAAGTGAATACCTGTGTCTGTGTTTGGATTCATACTGGAACTGGGCTGGTGGTTGTAGACTTGATGTTTTCTATTGCCATTATAGTCCTTTAGTTATATGTTCAGGGAAACATGCATGTATTTGTACTTAAAAATAAAAAATAAAAAGTAATTCTAACCTGAGTGTGAATAGAAGCCGTGCAGCCCAGGTGGAAGTGAATGGAGAAAATAGACTTTTCAGTGGTGGAAGAAAACAAGTCAAAATAGCTTAAAGGGCCACATAGCATGTTTTTTTCTTCAAAAACTGGATGTTATGTATATAAAAGGAGGAGACAGTCAAGGAGGAGGTCCACATAGAAATAAAACAGTTTTTAAGGGTTTATGGAAAAAAAAAAGAATTTAGCAAAAATTTGCAAATGCACTTAACACTTAATACAGTTAGGGCTGAAGGGAATGTCATTAGTTGGTAGTATCAAAAACCAAAAAAACAAAAAACACAACAGTTTCATTTTGCTGATGGTGGCAGATGTGAAGTCACCTGATCACCAGTGTCAGTGGTACCCATCCTCTGGGGACAATGATTGTACAAAATTCTGTGGCATCCATTCATTTCAGATAGATATTTCAGTCTAGACCAAAGTAAAGGCTTGTGGGTGCAATCACTAAAGCCTGATAGCATGGTAAAAAATCAGAAAGCTATTGACAAAAATCTGAAAAACCATCATGGCCACTATGCAAGCACATCAGAGATGGCCCCTAATTTCAGCTCATCTGTTGTTAAGTAAGGCAAGGTGCTGGGTTGAAATATTGGATTAGGAGGTAAAAATAACACAAAGCCTACAGCCTACAGTAAAGAAAATCTGTATCATGAAAAGTCATGTTTCTTTGTCTACTAGCAGCTGCTGTACAGACCACAGTCATTTGCATTTCAGTTGGTGCTGGAGACAAAGTCAAAGTTTTTTTAATTTTAAAAAATAAATTGGATGCATTCAGAGTGCATTATCTGTTCATATCCAAATAATGTATTCATGTTTGTTTACATCTGTACTAACAATGTACCTTAACGGTTAAGAGCTAGAAGGCCCCTGTGATTCATCTTTTTTTTTTTTCCCCTCCTTTTCCTGTTGTGAGTTTGGCTCCTGACAGCCAACCCTAGACCCATAATGCTTCTGTCACTCACAATGCTGATTCAGTTTACTCTCATTTCCTGGTGTCTGGATATCAAGGGCATAAAAAGGATCAGATCAGTCCAGTGGCAAGTGTCTCAGAGCATTAAAGCAGCACAGTTAACCGGCACAATATCAACTGGGAGCAAAGGACAGACCGAAGGCGTCGCTGTTAAAATGGCGTGACATTGTAACACATTGAGAAGAGTGACGTTTATTTATGTGCAATATCATGTCAAAGGTGATAAAAATCCTCCTCTGAAACACTTTTTCAGGCAGGAATATCAGGATGTCTTGGCATCCGCTGACCTCTCAAGCCTTCACCAGCTCTGCCTGAGACAATGTTAATATCACACTGTATCCAGCACTCTGCCTTTAAATATTCAACCACGCAGTTTGCTCTTACTGTCTATATTTTATTGATGTGTGGTGTGGTTAAAGGTATGGCTGGGTTAATCTTAAAATGGGGCACCTAGTGACACTGGGGTGAAACTGAGTTCAGCAGCAGAGACAAATTTTCCACTAAAATACATCCATTATTCAGCTGCTTCCATACAAAGTCATACAGATATACTTTATTTCAAGTATTTCAAGGGTTGTTGTTTTTTTCCTGTTGTTTCTGTCTTTTGTTCTGTTGTTCCCATAGCTTGGGCTGATTCGACTTCTTTGTTTTCCACTTCACCTTTTTGATGCTGCTGATATTTTCCTCTACAGAAATTCATATCCACTTAGCTAAAGATGTTTCATAGGAAATAGTTTGCCCTTTAAAAGAAAACTGGTGCAGTGGTGGATGAGGGTTTCACTCAGATATGCCTCCCCTCCTCTCTGCTTTTCACAGACCAGTGAAACATTTGCATAACACTTCTGTAGCTGGTGTGAGGTTCTGATGAGTCGGAGGTCCTGCTCAGTGAAGAATATGGCGAGTGAAGTGTGAAATAAAGAGGCAGATGAGACCTTGTTCTCTTGCGGTGGCGGAGAAAGCGGACAGAGATCGTGAACGAGGGGTACGGAGATCTTCTGACTGTTATAACAGGTACAAGGAATAAAAAAATTAGTAAATATCTAAGCTTGAATTTCTCTTTTTAAGACAGAAACAATACATTTCACTCACTTTTATAACACATTTCCTCAGAAGATGGAAAGGCATCATAGAAGTGTGCTGTGACTTCTGGGGAGAACAGCAAACAACAACTGGGGCTGATAACATTTTCACTGTATGGTGTCTATGCAATGAAAGCAATTAATCGATTTGCACATTTTGCATAAACATTAGCAGAGATGATGCTAGACAAATAGTGGCAGGGCTTTTTTTATCCAACCATGAAATGAGTCATGAGGGAAATGTTGAAATCTTGGTGTAGTATCATCTGCATGAGTCACACTTGAAGATCATATCTTAGTAAGACATTAATCACATCAGCAACTACCTTCCAAACCCTGCAACTCCACCAGGTTGTATTTTTAACGTGTCTGATAATCTTTTACCACATTTAGTCATTTTATGTGCTCCCTACACTCCAAGTCATTCAAGAAATTAGAAAATTGTGTAGGTAAGTGCAGAATCCAGTCAGGTTTCCGTAGGTGAGAAGCACACATAACTGAGGAGCACATCAAAAGAAGAAAAAAAAAACAAAAACAAAAAAATTAGCTCAACTTAAATGTCATAATAGTGAAGAGAGGGCGTGAGAAAGCATGGAAACTAAAAGTCTTACGATAACTCAGGACTCGCTATGTGATTAGACCACATACGTACACTGTAAATGAAAATGATGACCCCTTGTCATTTGTTCTTTGATTCGAGAGGAAAGGGGTAGAGATTTTCCAACAATGCATAAGTGCAAGGGCCTCTCAGAAAGGCAGCGCTCTGTAATTAGAGAGTCACTGGTATCAATCACCCTGCAGTGGCAGGCTAATTTTTTCATCATCAATTACCTTGAACATTTTGGACGCTGATCAGACGAGACCCGTCTTAAACCCACTGCCGAGCTGTCATTTACACTAATGGAATTTTAAATCTTCCTTCACAGTGGAGTTCTACTTAAGTGCAAGTCCCAATTATGGGGAGGGTAATTTAGCTAATCTCCTCGAAAAGCTACGATAGGCGGCAATCAATATCAAAATATGTGCCCTGCTTAGGAGCTAACAATCGCCGTCCTAACACACAAGGTTGCCACTTCAGAGCTCGATGCAGACCATGAAAGGACAGCTTACCAGAAGTCACACCTTGTGTTTCAAGACCTAAACAATTCCTAAAAAAAATAACAAGCAGCAGCGCTGTCAACACCCATCGGTGTGATGATTGAGAATCAGTAAAGGTTAGGCTACCAGATGATGGACGCAAAGATTCCTTATGTTATGTCCTTGTGTTAAAAGCTCAGTGATGTTGGTGCAAAGTTAAGCAGTTAACTAATTAACACTTGTTGTTAGCCCATGTCAACTTAAGCCACACAGTAGATCACTAGAGAACATTAACGTTAGTCTCAGCCTCTTGCTCTTTGTGCAGTCTCAAATTCCAGACAGCTAAATTTGCATCTGTGATATTGTGAGCTACATGCTCTGTATGTTGTTGTTGACCTTTTCTGAGTAGAACTGATATGCGATCTTGAGTTGGGACAGTTTAAGAATAATAAAATCATCATGATTCCTGCTGTCATCTACCTTTGTATTGTATGGAACATTGGAACATGTCACGAAAGCTGCAGCCTTTAAGGGCTGCTGGTAAGGCTTTAGATTTGAAGTCTTGTTAAATTACATTTTATATCAGTGTTATCAATGATTTACAGCTTTTACCATGGAAATTTTATAGGCTTCTCAGTTTAGTAGCTATTATATTCCTTATTCCTCATCATGACAAACTACTGCAGAGCTTCCCTCTATGAATAGAAGTCATATCATCTCTCCTCTCTCTCTGTGTCTGTTCCCCTCTTAAATTTAGCATTAGGTTCTGATATGATATGAATGTATGAGTGAATCTCTGTTTTCCATTGGGTTTTGACATTTGTAATCAATAACCACAGATAATATATTGACTTATGAACATTCTCAGCTTTTTCAAATGCTGAGCCGTAATGAGTTTTTCCAGACTCATTTTGCTGCCCCATGCCACATTATAATCTGCTTTAAGAGTTCAGATATTGCCTCAGGTAGCTGTAGTATATTAGTGAAAATTCCTAAGTGTGACCTTGAAGGCGCACAGATAGTGTCAAGGCTGAAAACAATGAGTCTGAATTTTGTGTGGAGGCCACTAATACAAAGGGAATATATGTTAGTCTGATATGTCGTTTGCCTCCAGAGGGGAATCATCAGCTGTTTTTACATTTCTGAGTAACTTAGCAACTGGCTTCACTCCAGTTAAGGTCTTATACAGGTTAAGCTGTTTTTGTGAACTTTCCATGCCCTGTTATTGAGCGTCTCCATTGCTGCAAATAAACACAATATTCCTATCTTACTGTCTGACTGAATCCTCACTGTCTCTTTATACAAGAGACCTTAGAACTAACAGTATGTACAGTGGAAGTCAGTGATGTGGTTTCCTTGGCATGACAGTGTTTGTCTGCCTGGGCTTTTAAAGAAAGCAGAATTAAATGGATGTTTATATATTTCATGAAAAAATGATTTATGGTGACAGAATAATCTCACCGCACGATCTGTATTGTGGCTGTTTTGGATTTTTCTGTCAGGTCACATGAACAGATTATTTGAACAGAAATTACTGTGGGTTAATTTACCTGCCCTGATATTTATGGTGGTCTTAAAATTCACGCCCCAATTTAAAGCTGCATTAATTGACTTTCTTGGTCCTTTGAAAGGAGAGCAGCAACCTGTAAACACTACATTAGGACATCTTTACCTTTAAGTTGTTGTTGCACATGTTAGCAAACAGCTGCCTTTTTAGCTCTGTTTTAGCCTTAGGCTCTTGCTAAATGCTCCACTGTGTTCACCGGATAGTTGGCTTGAGACAGTATAGTTGCATGCCATGAAACCAAAACAATGAGCTGAAAGACACTTTGATGATCTGCAGAGCTAAGGGTTAACTGGACAGGCGGGTAATAATTCTCTGTGAGTTTGTCACTCTGTGAGACCAGTTTCCCATTAGACTTTTTCATTTTAATAATTTTACTCTGAAAAAATATTTGATTAGCACAGCCATTAGTTATGTGTTTGCAAATATTTAGACGTCCAGTTTAGTGTTTGTTAGTGTAGAGTTTCTGCACTGCACAAAGCTCACATCAGTCTGCTGAATCCTGTTATTATCAGTACCTCAGATGTGCTCCTAGTTTAAAGCTGTCTTTTTCCTGTCATCATGCCAAAAACCCAAAACCCAGTTCTGCTTATTACCACAAACAAATCAGCCACACTGACCTCATCTCTTTCTGTGTGCTGGGTGTTTTTTTTTTTTTTTTTTTTTTTTTTTTTAAATTTCAACACTGTTTTTTCCAATTTAGAGAAAAAGTTGGAAAAAAAGGATTTTCGACAAAAGGACCCCTAATCATAAGTGGGTGGGGTGGAAAAAATGAA